>JAASFT010000022.1:0-70961 GCA_023333885.1 Globisporangium parvum
CGGCTACAGGGTTCTCCGCTGCAAGAACAGCGACTGTGGAATCGTGTGGAATCGAGACGTGAACGGCGCCACCAACATCATGACTCTCGGGAAGTGCCTCCTGCGTGGAGAGCCTCGCCCACTCGCCTTGACCAGATTGGCATGAGTCGCTTGATACGGCATTGCGTCTTCTCGTGGGCAGTGTTCAGGCACGTCCTCATGGTAGGCTGCTGGAGGTGCAGTAAGTCCGGTATTAACATCTAATGTTAATGTTAACATTAAACTGAGAAACTCGGTGGATCGAGTATGAAAGGGAAACGAGCGGGTTGATCCGGATCTCGAGAGCAATGAGCATGACGAGTGTCGCGCGCAGTGCATGCGTGGCAAACAACGACTGCACACGCTGTGTGTATGTATGCGCAGCGAGCCAGCACACAATCACAGCAGCAGCAGCAGCATACGCGTCACACACGAGCACGCGACTGGCGCGTTTGCTGCTGCCACTCGCGTCATCCACGAGTACTAGCACCAGCAACACATCGGTCGAAAAGCAAACTGCCTATTGTACGAAACGCATCGTCGTCATCATCATCATCTCTTCAGACGCGGCGACGCGCGTGCGCAGATACACGCCATGCAGACTCACACTCGCGACGCGCCTACTTGCGCGCAGGCGGCGCAATGTTCTGCGGCAGCGCCTTACCGTACCCAGAGCGGAACGTCGTGCCCATGCTGCCAGCGTCCTTCTCCTCCTTTGGCTTGTTCGACGGCTTGGCCCACTCGAGCTTCAGGATCAAGTGATCGTACCCGTAGCCCTGCAGCTTGTTCAGCGCACGCTCCGCGTCTTCGCGGTGCATGAAGCTCACGAACGCAAAGCCGCGGGACTCGAACGTCTCGCGGTCCTTCGCCAAGTACACACGCGCCACGGGACCGAACGCGCGGAAGAGCTCCTTCAGGTCGTCCTCGCGCGTGTCTGGCGACACGTTCGTCACACGCAGCGTCGCAAAGTCGCGGTCTTCGTCCATGTTCGACGACGCCATGCCCTCGCGGCCGCGCAGGCTCGGAGGCACGTAGCGACCCGAACCGAACGCACCCGAGAGCGCCGAGCCGCCAGCGTCGCCGCCTGCAGGAGCACCACCGGCTGCAGCATTCTCGCTCGCTTCGGCCGCGCCGCGCGCAGCGAGGTCCGTCGGGAGCTCGTCGATCGGCGTGTCCTTGTACGGACACTTGAGCGTCCAGTGGTCGCCGACCATGCCACAGTGACGGCACACAACGATCGACGAGTTCTTGACGCCGGCAAAGATGTTCTCTTCTGCCTTCGTCTCACCCGGGAGCACCTGGTCCGCGTTCGGGTCCTCGAGACGCACGTCTTCGTTCGCAGTGTACGTCACGTTCGAGTTGTCGCCCGTGTTCTTCGCGGCGCCGAACTTGGCCCACTTCTTGCGCTCGAGCGCGCGCTTGCTCACGCGCGTCACCTCGGTCACTTTCTTCACCTTCTTCGTCACCTTGACCTTCTGGCCCGCCTCGTTGTACTTCCACTCCACGATCACGCGTACGCCGTTCTGGTCCGGCTCGCTCTCCGTGCGCTGCGGCAAAAAGTCTGCAGCAAGTGAGCACAGTGGTGTTAGACCCATGATGAGAGCGGCGGGGGAGAGGCACGAGACACGGGCATGCAGACGTGCAGGTGAGCGAGCAGCAGCGACGCACCATCGTCGTCGTCTCCCCAACGGCTGCCTGAGACCACCATCTTGATCGCTCTTGCTTCCTCGAGAATGGGCGGCTTGTTGTTGCGCTGATGAAGAAACTAGGCGAGCACACACGACCAGTCAATCAACCCAACAGTGTGTCTAGTTTTGTAATAATTGGGCTCCTTTGATTGGGCAACAAAAGGAAAGTTCAATTAGAGGTTCGTCTTAGCAGAAAATCGACAATATTTTGACATCTTGTAAACTGGGGGATCAACAGCAGCATCGTCGTGCACCATGCCACCATGCCACCATGCGACACGATCCTTCCTGTCTGCGCGTTACTGGCGATCCAGCCGCGCATACTCTCCCTCTTCGCGACGAAGTCGATGCCTCTGCTCGTGAACCTCCTCAGCTCGAGCAGTCTGTCACAATCTCGCTTCAATCGATGCGTTTTGTGGTCCACGCACATTTCGCAATTGACACGCATGGCGTCATTTCGACATCGACGACGAACAAGTCAGCAACAATGACCAAGGCTCGGCACCGCAGCGAGCGCCGCGCGGCGCTGACGATCGAGCTCGCGGTGCTGCTGCTCGCGGCTGCATGGGAAGCACTGCTGCTGCTTGCTGCGCGCGAGCACTTACCTACCAGTCGACTGCGCAACACAAACGTGCTGCTGGTCACGCTTGTGCTACTGCTCGTGCTTGCATACATCGCATCGCTGCTGACTCCAAAGCGATTGCCTGAGCAGCTCCAGAAGGCGTTCAGGTACGTGCGAGTATCCTTCAGTAGTTGTAGAGGATGGAGCGAGACTCGCTACTTGATGCTCTCTGCTGAATACGATGCCTCCGTTTGCACGGACGCTGGTGCAGACCAGAGCGAGATGCAGGTCTCGCAGTCGGCTGTGCGCTCGTGCCAATTGTGCTCCTGAGTCGACTCGTGGCAGAGCTCTATGGCGATCACTCGTTCTCAGGTTCGCTTTGCTGCAGTGCACATATGCTCACCGCTGAGATGCTTCTCAGCTACGTAGACAGCCCCTGACTTGTGTATGTGTATGGCGAATGACTCCAGCGTTCACGTTCCTGTACGCGTGGACGAGCGTCTCGGTCGCAGCAAGCGCGTTCATTCGTCTGGTTGCGCTGCGCTCATCGTCGCTGTCTGTCGCGATTGCAGTCGACCTCGCTGTCGCGTCTCTGCTGGCGTACAGTGCAGCACCAGCTGACGCAACAGCGAGCAGCACTGTGGCGCTGCAATGCGTCCTGCCTGCGCTGTGTCAGTGCGTTGTCAGTGCGGTGTTTGCATACGGCGTCAACGCGTTCCCGCGGTCGTTTACGCTCGGAGAAGCGCTGCTCGTCGCTCAGGGCGTCGGCATGACAGCGTTCGACCTCGTGCTCTTTACGATGCATCGCGTACGTTCGACTGTATACGTGTGATCAGCTCTGCTCCTGGTGCGACCCACTCGCTAACACGACCGCTCTATCTGTCTCTGTGTGTGCATCTGTGCTTCTCCGCAGCTCAGCTCAACGTTGGCCATGCGATCTACAGTCGTCACGCTCTTGGACTCGTGGAACATCACTACGATCGAGCGCACCGACTACGTACTCGCGCTCCAAGTCGGTGTCATTGGTGCGCTGCTCGTGTGTGCAGCGCTCGCGCCAGTGCTTCACGCACACGGCGCTGCGTCCGTGGCGGCCGTCGCTGTGCCGCTCGCAGCGCCGCAGTGCATCGAGTTTGCCATCCGGTCGCTCGCAGTCGTCGGCTGTGTCGTCTACCCGTGGAGCTGCCTCGTGCTCGAGACGCTCAATCCGTTTGCGTGGCTCATGGCGTTTGTGCTTGCGCAAGCGTCGCGCTTGGGGCTCATCGCGTACTGGCTCGCGTGCCTCACGCTGCTCGTGCCGCTCTTTGCGTTCCTCGTGGACCGGTTCGCGATCCGCACGATCATTGCACGCAAGCTCTTCCACGCGCTCGTCGTCCTCATGTTCGTACCAGCCGTCGCTATCGACGCGCCGATGCTCACGCTGAGCTACGGTGTCGCACTGAGTCTGTTCTGCCTCCTCGAGTGCGTCCGCGCCGTGTCGCTGCCGCCAGTCGGACACCACGTCGCAGCATTCATGAAGACGTTCATCGACCACAGAGACGCTGGTCGCATCGTCTTGACGCACTCGTACTTGCTACTTGGCTGCGCACTGCCGCTGTGGCTCGCACCGGCGACGCAAGCAAGCGCCACACACGCGCTCGCAGCAAACGCTGGGATCTTGGCGCTCGGCATTGGCGATGCCATGGGTGCAGCAGTCGGCTCAACGTACGGCAAGCGCCGCCTCATTGGCTCAAAGACGCTCGAAGGCACGCTCGCGATCTTCGTCTCGATCGCCATTGCGTCCATGTGCTTTCACGACTTTCACACACAGCTCGTGCAGCACGGGCACTACGAGCAGGTTGGTGTGCGCAAGTGAACTGGAGATGCCTGTGCTGATGCTCTTGCGTCGACACTAACGTTATTGTGATGCACCTGTCGTGCTACATGGTGCGCCTGGCAGCTCGTGCTGTTGCTCGCGAGCGTCCTCGCAACGAGCGTCCTCGAGACGTGCACTGCGCAGATCGACAACCTCGTGCTCCCGCTCTTCTTCTTCGCAACGTGCAACTTGGTTGCCTGCCATCGCGTGGCGTAGCGGTCGAGAGAAACCATCAGAGTCAGTCACCTCCGCGACCAGCACAGTGATCACATGCATGGCCATAGAGACAGAAGCGTGCATCCCAAGTCAAGTCCGCGTGTTCACAGTTTGACAACCAAGAGCGTCTCTGTTTCATCTCATTCTGATCTCATTCTCGCGTGTCTACCTCTCGAGCAACTCTTACTCGAGAATGAGCGACTTGAGCGACGCCTCGAGCCCGTTCATCGCGTTCTCGAGCGTCTCCATCGCACTCGCGTACGAGATGCGCATGCCAAAGTCTTCACCAAACGCCGAGCCCGGCACGAGCGCGACGTGGTACTGCAGCAGCAAGTACTCGACGTAGTCGTCGACGTTCTGGAGCACCTGGGAGCGGTCCGCAGTGTACACGGTCTTGCCGGCAAAGTAGAGCGAGAGGTCGAGGAAGACGTAGAACGCCGACGTCGGGTGCGCAAAGCGCAAGTTCGGGATCGCCGAGATGCGCTTGAGGATGTACTGGCGCTTGGCGTCCATGACCGTCAAGACGTCCGTGATGCGCTCGGTCTTTGCTGCGACGCACTCCATCTCGAGCGCCATCGCCTCTTGCGCTGCGACTTGCCCAACGGAGCTCGCACACGACGTGAACTGCCCCTGGAGCTTCGTGCACTGCTGCACAAAGTACTTTGGCCCGGCGACGTACCCAATGCGCAGTCCTGGCATCGCGTGCGACTTGGAGAAGCCGTTGACCACGAGCGTGCGCTCGTACATGCCAGGGAGCGATGCAAAGCACTGGTGCGTGCGCTTCGGCACGCCGTCCTGGTAAATGAGCTGCTCGTAGATCTCGTCGGCGATCACGAGGATGTGGCGGAAGCGCGGCTGACGCAGCACTGCAGCGATCTGCTCGAGGTGGTGCGGCAAGTGGAGCGTCCCGGCCGGGTTGCTCGGGTTGCACAGAATCATCGCCTTGACGTTCGCGTTCGCGTCGAGGAGCGCTTCGAGCGCCTGCGGGTTGATCAAGTAGTCCTCTTCGAGCTTCGTGCGCAGGATCACGGGCTCGGCTTGCACGAGTTTCACGATCGCAGGGTAGCTCACCCAGTACGGCGACGGGATCACGACCTTCTCGCCTGGCTTGCAGATTGCCAAGAGCGACTGGTACACCGCCTGCTTCGCGCCGTTCGAGACGAGGATCTCCGTCTGCGGGTCGTACTTCACACCCTTGCACTGCTCCAAGTACTGCGCGATGAGCGTCCGGAGCTCGTTCGTGCCCTTCACGTCCGTGTACTTGACGCGTCCTTGCTCCATCGCAGCTTTCCCGGCGTTCAAGACCCGCGCGTCCGGCGTGAAGTCGGGCTCGCCGACACAGAGCGACCACACGTGCGTGCCTTCGGCTTCGAGCTGCTTCGTGATGCCGTGGATCACAACCGTCTTTGCGGACGTGACTTTGCTCAAGAGCGGGTTCAGCGGGTACTTGTCCGCCATCGTCTCCGTCCCTGACGCCGTCTTTGGTGCCTTTGAGGCGTTCTGCTTGAGCTGTTGCGCGACTTCTGTGAGCGAGTCCTGGAACTTCTGGATCTGCGACTCGGAGTTCGGGTTGAACGCATAGAGACCTTGGAAGAGGTCAAAGCTGTCTTTGCACGTGTCGTCGACGAGACGCACGAGGTTCTTGAACCCGCGCGTGTCGATCGGTGTGTTCGCGACGCCTTGGACACCGAGGACGCGGCCAGTCAAGTGCGTGAGGAACTGACTGCTCGCGGCGTACTCGTCGTGGGACTCGCACGAGAGCTCGAGCATGCGGCAGAGCTCGTCTTCAAAGATGCGCAGGAAGCTCGCAATGCGTTGCGCGTGGTCGCTCGAGACCACGCGCACTTGCTCGTACATCATTGGGAGCCCGCGCCACGAGTACTTGCCGCTCTCAGGGCCGAACATCGGGTGCGTGCACAGGATCGACGCCGACGCTGGCAGTGTCTCGAGCAAGATCTGCTTTGGGTGCGTCTTGACTGAGAGCACGTCGACAACCACGAGCTTCTCGAGCAAGTGCGACGGCAAGCTCTTCACGACCGCGTCGAACGACAGGATGCTCACACAGAGGATCACGACGTCGAGACCATCGAAGAACGCTTCGAGCTCGGATGTCGACGAGTAGAACGTGCAGCCGAGCTGCGTCGCAGTCGCAGTGTAGTCGGTCCGCGACGTCGCCCGCACTGTGTGGAACTTGGCCATGGTCTTGGCCAAAAACTGCCCAAAGTTCCCAAAGCCGTAGATCCCGATCTTCAAGCGCAGGCGCGGCGTCGGTTGCGGCGCAGTCGCTGGCGAGAGCGCAGTCGCACTCGACGACGACGACGCCCCGACGGCTTCAAGCGCGCGACGCGTGTCGCCCAAGAGCTTACCGTTCGTTGGGAACGACCCAAGCACGCGCACGAACTTGCAGAACTCGCGCAAGTGGCGCAGTGCGTTCACGATGCGCTCGTCCGTTTGGTGGCCAATGAGGTCGACGTAGAAGAGGTACTTGTACTTGCGTCGGTCGTCGGCTCCTGGCGCAGACGCGATCGAAAAGTCGAGCGACTCGACAACCTCGGACGCTGCGAGCTGCTGCGCGGCCGAGTAGCCCCACGGCCGGCTCTCGATCTTCGCCATGTCAATGTCGCGCAGTGAGAACGCCGAGAGCGCTTTGTAGAGCTGCCCCTTCTCGTTGCTGTCGACGAACGAGAACACGAGCGACGTCTTGAACTCCGTGCCGCTCTTCGCATCTAAGCTCAGGTCCTCTTTCTTCGAGAGCAAGAGGAAGCGCGTGAAGTTGCTCGCGTCGTCTTCGACGTTGCGCTCCAAGACGTCGAGCCCGTAGTACTCGGCGGCGAGGTCGCTCGCCACGGCCGCCGTGTCGCGCCACTGGTTGTCTGCGAGCATCTTGGCGCTCCCAGCAGTGTCGTACTCGGCGCGCGCAGTCGCGCCCATCTGTGCAATCGTGTGCGCGCACTGCGCGAGCGCCTGCGGGTGGCTAATCACAGTCTTGATGTCGCTCTTCTTCACGCCAGGGAGCGCGAGCAGCGAGTGCTCGACGCGCAAGTCGTACTCGGCGACAATGTGCAGTCCGTACTTGAGCAGCAAGTCGTAGTTTGCGTGGATCGAGCCGCCGAGCGAGTTCTCGATCGGCAGCACTGCGAGCTGCACGTCGTCGTGCTCGACGGCTTGGAACGCCTCTTCGAACGACGGGAACCCGATTGCGACGACATTTGGCGACGCGCCAAGGAGCTGCCGCGTCGCTTTCTCCGAGTACGCGCCAGGCATGCCCTGGTACGCGACCTTGAGTTCGCGCACTGCCATGGTGGAGTGTGGGGTTGCGAGTGCGAGTGGATCGCGCGCTTGAGCTCTCGAGTGCGAGTTCCAAAATGACTGATGAAACGAAGGCGAGCGTCAGACAGAGGGGGCACAAAACATCGAACTGCAGTTGGAACTATTGCTTCTCATGGTCTGGTAATAGTCTCGACACTGCCGCTCGACTATTTGTCTTGCATGAAGTATGCAACAATCGAACCGGAGTTGCGCATTCTCGCGCATCGCCACAAGATTTTTAGACGCTCGCGATTGGCTGCTTGGGTGTCGACGTCATTCGTTCTCTGGCGAAATCGCAGTTGTGTGAACGAAACGACGGCAACATACATTACTCGAGTGGTTTAGATTCTCTGGCGCTCTCTCAAATGAGACAAACCCAGCACTGCATCGACAGCAGCAGCAGCACGACCACGACTGCTGTTCTCTTGCTCTCGCACATCGCCCGCACTCGCGATGGGCTTGCACCACCTCGAGACCATCAGGCGGTGATGGCGTTGATACTCGCGGAGCTGCTGCATGCGGGCAAGCAAGCCGGAGCGCGCATCCATCAACGAGGACCTCGCGCCATCGGCAACGCCCCCATCGATCGAGATTCCGACCGCATGAAGTTCAAGCTCACGTACCCAACACCAGTGTCGCCAATGGTGTAGGGTACGCCGACACCGTCTGTTCCGGTGTTGCAACGTGCACCAGACGTGCACCAGACGTGCACCAGATGAACGTGGTGGTGCTCCTTGAAAGATGTCAATGTCAGTGTGAAGCGCCAACTTGTCGAGAATGGCGCGTCGATTGAGATTGCTGTCAAGAAACGACCGTCGCTTGGAGTCTGCTTGCTTGGTTCCGACGCAGGTCCAAGACCACACGTGTGCTCGTGAGCTCGCAGCAGTGACTTCGGGTCCTCGATTCCTCCACCACTGCCGCTGCCAAGACCCACTTCCTACACCGCACGATGGCGCCTGTGAACGCGACGATCTCGCCGACGTTCAGTGGCACCGAGGCAACGCTCGATGCGATCAACAACGCGTCGTTCTACGCCGAGGCTGCAGCGATCGGGAAGCTCGCGGGCACGAAGAAGCACCGCGCGACGATCGCGCACTTTGAGAGAGTCTTCATCTTCCTCGTCGACCCCAAGTCGTCGAAAGCGGCGTCGCTCTACAGCTTTGTCATCGCGTGCGCTGCGCTCGCGAGCTGCTTCATGCTCTTTCTCCAGACGCTCGATGGTCCGAACCACCAGAGCACGTTTCCTGACTACCCAGGCTTGCCGGACGAGAGCGACTACTTTGTCTCGGACCTCGTGTTCACAGCCATCTTCACAACCGAGCTGCTCGTGCGCATTGCGATCTGGCCGTCGTTCTGGCACGAGCACGAGTACTTGAGTGAGCGGCGTCTCAAGCCGTTCCTGCGCGACGTCTTCAACTGGTTCGACGTCATGGCGATCATTCCGTTCTACTCGGACTTGCTCGTCGGGAAGGACAAGAGCTTCGTGATCATGCGTCTCTGTCGCCTCTTGCGCATCTTCAAGCTCGCGCGAAACCACTCGGGGACGTACATCCTACTGCGCGCGATCCGCGCGAGCCTCGCGCCGATCTCGATCGCGCTCATCTTCTTCATGGAGATCGTCACGTTCTTCTCCGTTGGCATGTACATGGTCGACCCGAACCTCGACCGGAACAAGAACGGCTTCTCGGACTTGCTCACGACCGGCTACTTTGTCGTCGTCACAGTCGCAACGATCGGCTACGGCGACATCACACCGACGAAAGGCAACATGCCGGGTCGCGTCTTCTCCGTCATGATCATCATGAGCGGCACGCTCTTCCTCTCCATGCCGCTTGCGATCATCGGCACCGAGTTCGATCGCGCATGGAAAGAGCACGCCGAGAGCGTGAAGAAGTACGAAGCGCTCGGGAGCAGCAGCGGAGCGCACCTCCCAGGCGGCGCAGACCTCGCAGCTGTGAACGACTCGGACCGCGAGCGCAAGCACGAAGTGCTCATCAAGTACAACGCACCGAGTCGGCTGTACTTGCGACTCGCAGGACTCACTGGCGAAGCGTCGCTCATGGTCCAGGCGCTGCTCTCGGAAGTGGACTATGCTGCGAGCTTCAGCGTCACGCGCACGCTCGAGATCGCAGAGGACTTGCAAGCGCAACTTGACGCGTGCTGCAGCAAGTTTCACGAGCTTGGGTCGCTCGTGAAAGAGATGGTCGTGCCGCACGTCGAGCACGCAGCGGAGACACCGACGTGGCGTCAGTGGTTCTTTCGCGCGCTCAGTGACCCAAGCTCCTCGTTCGCAGGGCGGTGCTTTGCCAAGTGGGTGCGCTACTGCCAAGTCGCGAGCATGATCCTCGTTGTGTTCCAGACGATGCCAGACTTGCAGACGTACGGTGAAGCCACATTCTTGTGTGAGCGCATCGTGCAGCGCTACTGCGAGAACGCAGCCAACGTGACGCCACTCGTCGACCCAGGCTGCTTTCGCGTCAACAGTCCGATGCTGCCACTCCGATTCGGCTGCTCGGACAGCGAGAAGCTCACGGACCCGAGCTGCTTTGGCTACGGTCTCAACTACGGCGCTGCGCGCGCGTACGGTCTCACGTGCGACAACGGCACGACTGTGATCCCAAAGCGCGACGCCGAAGACGTTGCGAGCAGTAGCGACAGGGATACCAACACGACGATAGCAACGAGTCCTGGCGGCGCGCTCGTGACCAACTTGACGCACTACGTCGGCGACATCTCGCTCATCAATCCGTTCCGGCTTGACGCCGCCTTGTCGGTCGCAGACCGGAAGCTCGCCGTGTGCAAGAAGTGGGAGTGCGACAACCTCCACGTGACGTTCTTTGAGTTTGGGAGCGCGTACGTCGCGGCGGAGTACGTCTTTGCGCTCACGTTCGTGCTCGAGTTCGCAGCAGCGCTGTTCATCTGCGCCGATCGGCGTGCGCACTTTAAGAACCCTGTCGTTGCGATCGAGTTGCTCTCGTTCGTGCCGTTCGTTGTGATGGAGACGACGCGCGTCGTGCGCGGCAGCGCTCCGATCTACGTCATTCCGCCCGGCTCGAGCGACGTCTTGACGTTCCTGCGGCTCTTGCGCCTCGTGCGCATCTTCAAGATCCAGCAGAGCATCCCAGTCACGAAAGTGCTCTGGGAGTCGATCTCAAAGACGTCGACGCGGCTTACGATCCCGTACTTCATGCTCATGGTCGTCACGACGATCTTCTCGTTCATCATGTACGAGCTCGAGAAAGGCCAAGAGTGCTTCTACGGCCGCGAGTGCATCGTGAACGGCAAGAACATGACCGAGCCACCGGAGCTCGTGGGCTCCGTCCCAAACAAGCGCTTCCTCGTGAACCCGAAAGGGGACCTTTCGACGTTTGACGACTTCTTCTCAGCGTTCTGGTTCGTCATTGTCACGATCGCAACGATCGGGTACGGCGACATGGAGCCCGTGTCGCCGTCTGGGAAGCTCGTGGCCGTCGCGGCGATGATGTTTGGCGCGTGCTACACTGCGATGCCGCTCACGCTCGTTGGCTCGCAGTTCAACAAGAGCTACCGCGAGCACAAGCGCCGCGAAGCGCTGCTCCGGACCAAAGTCGAAGTGAGCAAGCCGTTTGAGATCCCCAAGACCGACTTTGACTCGTGGAGTGTGTTTGCTGCGAGCACTGCGTTCGCGCGCATGCAGCGCATTGCGAGCAGCGAGCTCGTGCCAGTGCTCGAGCGCATGCGCGACGAAGAGGTCATTGACGAGACCAAGAAAGCGCGCGTCGTCGAGGCGACGAGCGAGCTCAGGGACTTGGTCTACGCCGTGCGGGTGCGTCGCTTGCTGATCAGTTGATTCATTGACAAGATGCGAACAGCATCGCTGGGCAGATACCCTGACAGACTGACGGACTGAGTGACTGACGACGTGGCTGGGAGCAGCTCGACGTGATGAAAGTGAGCATGATCGTGAACAGTCTGCGCAAAGAGGGCGTTCGGCTCGCGGAGCAGCAGACCACAGCGCTCAAGAGCATCACGTGAATGGCAGTCAGGAGTGTCTAGCTACGCGAGGGCGAGTGCTCGACGCATCAGTATGAGAGTGAGCAAGAGAGAGCGACGAAGGGAGGAAGGAAGGAAGGACAGTGTCGTGGTGCTTGCTACTACTGCCGTCGCTGTTGCTCTCGAGTCGCCGCCAGTCACTCGGTGGATCAGATGCGAAAGCCTGAGGCTGGGAGCAAGTCAATGCGCTTCTCCACGAGCGCCTTCTTGATCGGGAAGACGTTCTCCAGGCCGCGGTCCTTCGCTTCTTTCAGCGCAGCGCGCGCCACGACTTGGAACCGCTCGTTCTCTTTCGCGAGAGCGTCTGCTGCGTCTGTCGTCGCTGCGAGCGCTGCCGCGCGCTCGTCTGCTACAGTCTTTCGTCGCGCATCAGCCATTTGCTTCTGCTCCACAGCGATGCGGAGACTCTCGAGGCGCTCGTCCTGCTCGTCTTGCTTCGCTTGGCGCTCAACGCGCTGGCCAAACTCGTTCCACTGGCGCACGAGCTCGCGCGCGCTCTGCGCTTCGCGCTCTTTGGCCTGCGCTTTGTGCTCGAGCTGCTGGTCTCGACTACGTGCGATCGCTGCTTTCTCAGCAACGCGGCGATCCGCGCGGCGCTGGAGCTCGGCGTCCTCTTTCATGCGCACTTCGTGGCTCTGGTGCTGAAGCCGCTGGTCCTGCGCGACTTCGAGCTTCACGAGGTTCTGCGTCGCGAGGTCGATCATGCGCTGCTTGCGCGCCTGCGCCTTCTCGCGCTTCAGTCGCTGGAGCTCGTCGCGCTTCGCATTGCGCAGCTCCTTCTTCTGCTCGTCGTCCGCGCGTTTGAGGTCTTCAAGGCGCTCGTGCTCGCGCTGGACCTCGCGGTGCGCTTTGAGCCGCAGGTTTGCGAGCTGCGTCTCTTCGCTCGCTTGCTTGAGCTGGAGCTTGCGCTGTCGCTCGCGCTCGCGCTCACGCTCGTCGCGCAGGTCTTGCTCGGCTTTGTGCTTTGTGCGCTCGCCGTCGCGCTTCTCTTCACGGAGCTCGCTGATGTAGCGCTGCTTGTACTCTTCAAGCTGCTGCTTCTGGATGAGCGCGAGCTTCTCGTGCTCGAGCTGGAGACGCTGGCGCTCGGCGCGTTCGTCCTCTTCGCCTTGGAGGACCTGTGCGAGCACCTGTCGGTCGTAGACAAAGTCCACGAGCCGGTCCTGTTCGTTCAGCATCGACTTCTCGTCGATCTGGAGCTTGCGGTGCTGTCACGTGAAGTGGAGTGCGAGCGTCAGAAGCAGCAGCTAGCGAGAGAGAGAGCGAGAGCGACTGTCGCAATGGGCGGAGCATCGCCAATAGAGCAAACGTACGTGCACGACGTCAGCGAGCAGCTGCTTGCTCCGGAGCGTCTTCATGCGGTCCGTTTGTTCATAGAGCAGTCGGTTCGCGCGCTCGATCTGCTTCGTGCGCGCCTCGCGCTGGAGCTGCGCTTCCTCTTCGTCGACCTTCTTGCGCGCCTCCTCTTCGCGCTCCTCCTTGTCCTTCTTCCATCGGTCCTTCTTCTTGCGCATCGCTTCGAGCGTGTTTGGCCATTGCGCAGTGCGCTGCTCCGACTTGGCTTTCGTTGCGAGGCGCTTGGCTTCGCGATCGCTCTGCACCGGCGCCGAGACACTTGCGAGAATGCGCTCGAGCTCGTCTGACGTCAGCGTCGTCGACGGCATCGCTGCTGCTGCTACTGCGCGTGGCGCGGCCTAGGTCGTGTACGTTCGCGCTGCTGCTGCTGTCGCTGCTACTGCCACTACTGCTGTCGTCGACGCACCCCTTTCAGTCTCCACGCAAGCGGCGCCTCTGGAGCTCAAGTGCGCAAGCCGCATGCTGCATGCGCATCAGGTCGATCAGCTGATTTTAGCCCCGACGCTATTTTGAGCTCTGAAAATGTTCAAAAATACGTCGTCTGCAACACTCGAATCAAGCATACAATCATAAAGTGTGGATTCGCAACCCAAACACCACAACAGAAAACGATGCACATGTTTATTTGTTTGTTTGAAAAATGAGCTGGATGCAAGCAAGCAAGCGGCACTTGCTTGCGTTGAGGTCGGGCCAACACGGAGACGTCGCTACTGGTTGTTGCTCTTGCGCTGTCGCTTCGCTGGCTGCTTGGTCAGGACCACGGGCTCGACCGATGGGTGGTAGAACCGGATCTCGTTCACCATGCGCTGCCGGATCTCGTGCACACTCATCTTCTTTTCGTCAAAGTCGAGCTGGATCGTCCCAGGCGCAACGATCTCTTCTTCGAGCGACCGGATGCTCGCGAGGTACTTGTGCGACAGCGCTTCATCAAGCGTCGCGCGCTTCAGCGGGTTCATGTGGAGCATCCACGTGAGGAGCTCAATCGCCTCGGGCTCCGCGCCGGGGTACATCTCTTGGAGGTTCTGGCGCGGCCGCGGCGGGAGACTCCGCAAGTACGTCTGGACATCTGGGTCTGCGATCTGCGCAATGTCGTCTTCTTCCATCGTTCCAAGCACGTCGAGGATCGTGTTGAGCTGGTCACGACTGTCCTGTGGCAGTGCGACTTGTCCAGCGCCAGGGCTGAGTGGGAAGCACGACACGCCAGGGAACAGTGGCTCGCGCTGGTAGTGCGACGGCACGCTGCTCTTCTGCATGCTCAATAGCTCGGCGAATATGCAGCCGACCTAGGACACAGTCGCAGCATCATCGTCACCACAGGCAGTCGATGGGGTCATGTTAGCTAGCGCTCACACTGCGGTCTATCGACACGCACAGCGCACAGCCAGCCGCTTGGTCACAGAGCCACTTCGAGACAGGCGAGCGCCGAATAGACGTACCGACCACACGTCGATCGCAGCCGAGTAGTCGTGGTCGCGAAAGATGATCTCCGGTGCGCGGTACCAGCGCGTGACGACGTGCTCTGTGAGCTGCCGTTGAATGCGCTTGCCTGGCGTGCGCGGGTGAATGCCCGTGCCTTCGAGCGTTCGGTCGTCAGGCGTCGAGCCATCTGCGTTTGCCACGCGCTTGCGCTTGCGGCCAGACGAGAACTTGGTCGAGAGTCCGCGCGCGAGCCCAAAGTCGCAGATCTTGATCGCCACGGGCGACAGGTTCAGCAAGACGTTCGCAGGCTTGAGGTCGCGGTGCACAATCTCGGCCGAGTGCATGTACTTGAGCGCTTTGAGCAAGTCGAGGAGGAGCCAGCGCAGGTGCTCGGCTGTGAGGAACTGCGGCGAGTGCAGCAGCTTCTCCAAGTCCGACGGCAAGTACTCAAACACGACAAAGAGGTCCTGGAAGCTGCTCAAGTCGCGCGGCGCAATGATCTCGCGGATCTGCACGATGTTCGGGTGCCGGAGTTGCCGCACGATGCAGAGCTCGCGCAAGATGCGCTTCGCGTCGATCGGGTCCGAGAACACGTTCTGGATCTTCTTGATCGCAACGATCTCGCCTGTTGGCAAGTGCTTGCACCGCACGACTTGGCCGTAGCTCCCTTGCCCCAAGACGCACTCGATCGAGTAGTGCGGTGCGATCTCGCTCCAGCCAGGGATCTTTGACGCGTTCGACTGCGTTGCTGCTGCTGCCGCGTTCGCAGCACCAGGTACTGTGGTTGGCAGTGGCAGAGTTCCAGCAGGCTGGACAACTGCGCTCTGGACCGTGTGGACAGGTGGCACCGGCAGCGCAGGCGTGAGCTCTGCAGGCGGGAGTTGGTGGTCGACGACTGTACACAGCAATCGCAGCAGCGTCGCACGCAAGCATCAGGCGCGCGCTACTAGCGAGAGACACATAGCGACAGAGAGAGCATCGAGACGTACGAGTGCCGTGGTCTGAGATCGCTGGTGTCCCAGCAAGCGACTTGGTCACCGTGTACGCATGCGACGTCGCTTGCGCCATGTCGTGCCCAATTACGAGCATGCCTTGGCCTGCTGGGTTCGACAGCAGCGGTGTGCACGACGTCAAGAGCGTGAGCTTTGACCGATCGCGCTTTGTAAACTCGAGCACAGTGCCAATGAACGGCACGCCTTGCATGCAGCGCGTGAGTGCGACCGAGAGCGCGTTCACGCTCTGCGGCGGCACGAGGAACGGTACGTCTGCGAGCAAGTTCCGCCCCGCCATCTCTTCGCGCGCAAAGCCCGTGAGCTTGATCGCGTAGTCGTTCCAGAGGATGATCCGCATGAGCTCGTCGACGACAAAGACCATCGACGCAGACGTGTACAGCGACTTGCCAAGACTTGCGAGGCTCTCAGTCGTTGCGCAGTACGTCTCGACCGAGGTCACGAACGACTGCATCTGCGGCACGGACGAGTGCTCAAAGTTCTCGCCGATCGTCTGCTGCATGATCTTGCGGATCACGCTGTTACGCTTCTGCTGGCTCGCAGCGGCTGCGACTGCTGCGGCTGCTGCACTTGGCGGTGGCGCCGACCCAGATGCACGGCCGCTGCCGCCGCTGTCCGAGTCCCCGGAGCGGATCACCGACTTGTCAAAGTGCACGTGCGGACCGCCCGTGCTGCCACCGCGCGCAGGTCCTGGATGCTTGGTGGTGCCATTCATTGTATCGAGAGCGAGCGAGCGAGCGAGTGTGTGTGTGTGTCTGCGTGGAATGGAGACGAATTGCGAGAGTCGACAGACAAACACGCACGCAAGTAGCGAGTGTGAGCACATGCAGATAGATAGATAGAGAGAGAGACATTCCGCAAGTGTCGAGACAGACACGCTTCTACTCGCTCGCACCACAAGCCCTGAGCTCGTGTTGTCACGGATGTGCGCGAGAAGCGAGTGGAGATGGCGCAGAGAGACGGTACCTCACTCAGTCGCGCGTGTCGACCGACTACTACTGCGCTGTGATCTGTGCGTCGAGTCGAACGAACAGAGGCGGCGTCAAGTGCGCTGTGGTCGTCGTGGCGATCGATCGATCGATGTGGAGCTGCTGCTGCTGCTCGATTGATCAGTCCTCTCCCCCTTTTGTCCGTCTCCACGCGAGTGACTTGATTTCACTATGCTGTGGCTTTGCACTTGGAGATCGTATGCCTGCAAGCATGCACTTGATTTCACTATCAGCAATTATCCTCACCACGACCACGACCACCACGAAGCAACAGCTACCAACTCTTGTCGAGCACACACGGCAGCTGACCTGTTTGCTATGCTTGCTTGCTTGCTTGCACCACTTGTTTGTGCGCATGTCCAGTCAACTCTTGTCGGCCAACGAGCGCTCTGCCGAGTGCCTCGACAGAGAAGAGCAGAGCTAAGCAATTGCCTCAAGCTAGCAGCGCTCAAAGATCCTGTAGAGCTTCGTCAGGCACGCCGCAGGTGTGATGATCGACGCGTCGTTGAGCTCGTGCGGCGGCGTGAAGCCACTGGACTTGGTCGCTGGAAATACGACGTGCTCGAGCACGAGCGCTGCTTTGTCCGTTTGACTCGGGTACTGCAGCTCGGCGTACCAGTGCGCGAGCACTTGCGCAACGGTCTGGAAGCAGCTCTCCTCTTCGTCCCAGCTCACTTCCGTCGCCAACTGGAAGATAAACTCTGGGAGCGAGTGGATCGACGGCTCATGGTCTGCGAGCAGTCTCGGGAGCGACCGCAACATGCCCTGTTCGCAACACAAGACCACGCGGTCAGTCGATCGCTCCAGTCGACTTCCGCTCATCGGACTCCACCTCCAAGCCAGCCTCCTAGCCTGACATCGACTCTCCAGTCCAGTCCAACGCACCTGAGCGTCAATGTCGAGCGCAAAGTACTCGGCGAGCATCGGTCCGTTCGCTGCGAGGAGCGTCTTGATCTCGTCTGCGAGCTGCTCCTTCGGTCCGTCCTCTTCGTCGTAGCCGGACCGCGGGTTCGCCAGCGCTTCGAGCACGAGGTCGTACACTGGCAGGGGCGTCGCGAGGCGAATAGGTCGCATCGTCCCAAACTTGCGCAGCGCGCGCTCGTAGAAGACGTGGTACGCCACGTCCTGGTGCTTCACGACGTACAGCTTCGTGCGGAACTGCAGCAGCGAGTACTGCTTGTTCACGACGCCAATGAAGCTGTGCTCACGGAACATCTGCAGCGGCATGACGGAAGCAGCCAAGAGCATCAGTCAGTTCACTGAGAGCGACAGCACGTCCAAGACATTGAGACGTAGACAGAGAGAGAGAGCAACAGACGTACCCGATCGAGCGACTTGCTCTTCTGGCGCTCGATCTGATGGAGCAAGTTCTGGACGCTCGTGAGCATCTGCGGACTCTGCGTCAGCTCGACACTCTCGACACTCGAGCGTCGGCGCTCGCTCGTGTCTCGAGCTGCTGCTGCTGTCGTGCTCTCTGATCGAATCGTACGCACACGCACCGCCAGTGTCGTCGTTGTCAGGCCAAGTGCTGCAGCGATCACCCCACACAACAGCACACACGAGCGAACCTTGCGGACTCTCGTCTGCGCGCTTCCGCTTCTTCGAGCTCTTGCGCACTGAGCTATCGGCGATGCCGCTGTCTGCATCGTCTGCATCGTCCCCTTTGCCTTCACCTTCGGACAGCGACGAGATCTCGACCTCCGGCTCCTCTTGTAAGCTCTGCTGCAGCTCCTTTGCTGGCGACTGCGACGAGCGCTGGGACTCGAGGAAGAAGTACCTATCGATCGTGTTCGACCGATGATCCGTGCGCACGAGTCGCTGCGGAGCCTGTGTTCAAACAGTTGGAGCACAGCAGTGGCACCAGGAGGGTCAGAGCAATGCATCCTCAGCACCGGCCTCTCTCGTGTCGACGTCATTCACACGTGCAGTACGTACATGCAGCGGGTTGTACTTCTTCGACGCAGACACAGTCTTCTGGCTCAGTGGGATCTCGATCGCCTGCGACGCTGGCACTTGACTCGCAAACAGATTCTCTTCTTCCTCGTCGTCGTCGTCGTTGCTCTCGGCGCTCTCCGCTGGCGCCAGCTTCTGCTTTGCGCCGGGCGTGCTCGCTTCGTCGGCAGTGCCATCAGCACCAGCAGCAGCAGCGACTGGAGCATCACTGTCCGCAGCATCGCCTGCGAGCCTGCGCTGACTAGCAAGTGACTCCGTGTGAGCAACGGTAGTCATCATGGACGTGATCGGCTGGACAGAGAACGTGCGGCTCTCGTTGCTGCCCTTGAGTCGCTTCTCGATCGCTTGGCTCAGCGCATCGACGATCTCTTCTTCGTGGAGGAAGTGCACCTGTGCATCGCCCCAGCAGTGCGTCGCATGGACGCGAGTGAGCGAGTCAGTCTATCAACGCGGCGACGAGCCAAGCCGACGGTACGCACCTCGCGCTTCGTCGGGTGCACGTTCACGTCCATGTCGTGCGGTGGGAGCTCGAGACTGAGGTACACGAACGGGTGCGTGTGCTTTGGGAGGTAGAGCGAGTAGACGTACTCGCACGCCTTCTTCAGCGCCGGACACTCGACGAGGCGCTGGTTGATGAACAAGATGAACTGACTCTTCTTCAGACTGTGAGCATACACACATAGAGATGCTCGTCAGTCCATCGCACACGCGCTCGCTTGAAGCTCCAACACACAGCATCAGTAGCTGCTAGGACAACGCACTGGTAGTTGGCGTTGCTGATGTAGCCGCAGACGTTGTACTGGATGCCGCGCACGGACGCGCTTGCGTCTCGCTCGTGGCGGAACTCCACGAGCTCAGCGACGAGCTTCGCGCCGTAGATGCTGCGCAAGACGTCGAGCTGCGACGTGAGCTGCATCGTGTTGACGTCGCACGATGGCTCGCGGTGCTAGCAACGCACATTGATGCGTAAGAGAGTGAGTGGCCCGAGCGTCTGTTCTCTTGGTGCTGCTGCTCTCGATCACAAGAGGCACAATGGTCGCACCTTCTTGCACACAAAGCCGACGTGCTTGGCGCCGTACTGGATCGCGTACTTTTGCACGACTTCGAGGATGCGCTGGTACTGCTCGGACGCGTTCTTGAGCGCTTGCTTGCGCGTGCTGAGGTTGTAGAACAGGTCTTCGACCTAGTGAAGACACATAGGACAACGCATCGTGCGTCACACGACCGTACACCTGCCTCAATGAGCTCACGACGCGATCTTGTTCGTACCAAGATCTGCGTGCCGTTCTTTCCAGCGCATGGCGTAGGGTCACTCGATGCACCAGGTCGCTTCGCAACGAGCTTGCCGTCGCGGTAGTACGCTCTGTGAACACGCAGCAACATCGCGGATCTCTCAGTACGACAGAACAACAGTACAACACAAGGGGGCGTACGCAGGCACGCGACGCACTTGTACGCGCACGGCTGACTCTCTGTCTTGGACGTGATCGTGACGTGCGCGACGTGCGAGATGCTCGCAAGCGCTTCGCCACGGAACCCAAACGACGTGATTGCGCGCAAGTCCTCGAAGCGGCGGAGCTTGCTCGTAGTGAAGCGCTCGCACACGATCTCGAGGTCTTCGCGCTGGATGCCTTTGCCATTGTCCTGGATCTGCAGGAGCTTGAGTCCACCTTGGTTCACCGTGACAGTGATCTGCGTCGCGCCAGCATCGAGGCTGTTCTCGAGTAGCTCCTTGAGCGCGTTCACGGGCCGGTGTACGACTTCGCCTGCCGCGATGCGGTTCACGACCTCGGTGCTCAGGCGCTGGATCTGTCCGCTGCCGACAACGACGCTCATGCTGCTGGTGTCTGCTGTCTGGTGTCTGCTGTGTCGTCGATCACCATGCACTGCTCCTTCTCGTGTGCTGCTCGATAACCGAAGGCGCTTCTATTCACTTATGTTTTGGAGGGAACACTGCTGATTGGCTGAAATGATCACTCACTTGATTCTGTCACTACCAGTAACACCAAATCGGTTTCCTCATTTGATCGACGAACATCAATCAGCTGCACCACCATCGCTAGCCACATGCGCTTCCGCGTGACGAAAGGCTCGACGTTCGCGTTCGAGTGCTGCAGCAGCGATGTGGCGAAGCACAAAGAGCTTCAGGGACTCGCCACGCGCATCGAAGACCTCGAAGCACTAAAGTGCGTTCGTGGACATTATGACTCCCAAGCATACTGGAGCGACGACGCAGTGGACTCACATGCTCTGCGTGTGTGTGTCGACAGCATCCGCGATGTGAACATCGTCAAGCGGCTCGACCTCGCAGACGTCGATCGCATGATCGAGTTTGCTCAGCAGCACGTACACCCAATGCCTGCTCGTTCTGCTGTCTCTACGCTCCATCCAGCGACGCCATCGCTCGGTCTCCTGCTCACTCTCTCACGTTCACGGACTGTGTTGGTAGCCACCGCAGTGCGTCATGCGTCCAGCGTCCGCAGAGGACGCACAGGCGTTCGAGGAGTTCACCGCGTACTTGAGACAGCGCCAGCGCGTACGTATCTCGACGCAAGCGGTCGTCGCCTGTGTCTATGCCATGGCGCTCACAGTAGTGTGCATGTTGCGGCGATGCAGGCGGGCGTCGCGACGCTTCCAAGCGGCTTCTTGCTCCTACTCACGCCGATTCACGGCTGGGATAGCTACCTCCGGTGTCTCGTAGTCAAGGCGTCGAACGACACTGACGTCGACGTCGCTTCGATTGCGTCGTACTCGTCAGTGCGGTCGGAGGAGGAAGTCCAGACGACCACGCGTCCCAGTCGAGCGCCAGAGGAGACTACTACAACCAGAACGACGAGTCCGCCGCGAAAGCGTCACAAGCAGTCCCTCTCGCAGACACACGCAGCAACAGCGGAGCTGCCAAGTGCGACTGCCACGGTACCATCATGCTTGGTGCGCATTCGTCCCAGTGTGAGTTCCAGCCAGATGCACGCGACTCACTCTGCTTCCCCACTCGCTTGCTCGCATCGACTGGCTGTGCTAGCGCAACGACGAGGCTGCTGAGGCGCCAGAGCGCCTCCTATCGCCTCGGTCGCGAGACGCACGCTTCGCTCAGCTCCGGTGCGTCTGCTTGCGCTGGTTCCTTGAGCCGCGTCACCATCGAAAGCGAGCGCCTGACGACTGACGCTCTGTCGCAGTCACGAGTACCGCGCGTTCAACTCGCATCACTACCAAGTGCTCCAGACGTGGATCGCTCGATGACATGGCGCATTCGCGAGCCACGCAGGACGCTCTGGCGCTTACGAGTCGATCGCACGATCGAGAGAGAGAGAGAGAGAGAGAGAGAGCGACGCATGCCACGCAGTCGAAAACACTGTTGGACCGCGCTCCAAGCGCTCGCTTCGCACGTCCCACGAGCAAAATCGGAGGCGCTCGCCACCATCGCGTCTGTGGGTGGCACGAGCCTGTGGCTACGCACCGTTCCTAGAGCTATGCGTAGCGCAGCGCTTCCATCTCGTTCAGCTCCTTTGGCAGCTCCTTTGTGATCACTTCGATCCCCGAGTCCGTGATCTGCATCCAGCCATTCAAGCACACACACAGTGTTAGCCAACGCATCGCCTCCGAGCCACCAGACAGGGCGGCAGCTAGGACGCAACGTACAATGACGTCGTCTTCGATGCGGATGCCAATGCCGCGGAACTCGCGCGGGACGTTCTCGTCGGTCTTTGGGAGGTACACGCCTGGCTCGACCGTGATGACCATCCCGGGCTGCAGCGCAGCGCCACGCGTGATGTGCGGCGTGTCGTGCACGTCCATGCCGAGGTAGTGCCCAATGTGCGTCGGGTTGTACTTCTGGAACTCGGTCAAGACCGCGCGCGTGAGGCCCTTAACGTTGCTGCCGTTTGCCGCTTTGAGGATCCCCATCTGCTGCATGCCGTCAACCATGAGCTTGACTGAGAAGTCGTGGAGCTGGTCGAGACTGATCGCCTGCTTACTCGCGATTTGGCGACTCAAGTACGCGAGGCACTGCTTCTGGACATCGAGCGTGAACTCGTACAGGTCGCGCTGTGCCGCTGAGAGCTCGCCACCAACGGGCCACGTGCGCGTGATGTCACTGACGTAGCCGCCAGCGACTTCGCAGCCCGAGTCGACGAGCACGAGCTCGTTCGCACGGAGCAAGTCGCGCTTGGCCAAGTAGTGGATGATCGCAGCGTTCGGACCAGACCCGACGACGTTCGGGAACGAGTTCCAGAGCGCGCCGTTGCGCTTGCACGACGACTCAAAGTACGACGCGAGCGCGAGCTCAGTCATGCCTGGCGCCGTGTGCTGCATCATGTCGCGGAAGCCCTGGACGCCGATCGCAGCAGCGTACCGCATGCGCGCGAGCTCGGCGTCAGACTTGACGAGTCGGAGCTGCTCGACAAAGAAGTTGCCAGCGAAGAACTTGTCGTGGAAGCTCCGCGTCGCTTCGAGGAACGCGGCCGGGTACTTGCCGCCGTCCGGTGACATCACGAAGATCTGCTCGAGCTTCGAGAGGATCTTGTGAAGCGCTGGCTGGAGGTCCGTGAGCGGGTACGCGTCGTCTGCGTGGTACTTTTCAATGGCGCCGTCACGCCCAAGACGAGCACCGTCCCACTGCTCACTGTGCGCATCGCGCGGACGCGTGAAGAGGATGAACGAGCACTTGCTGTCCTGCGTCTTGAGCAGCACTGCGTGCGCGTCAGGCTCTTCAAGCCCCGTGAGGTACAGAAAGTTCGAGTTCTGGCGAAACTCGTACGGAATGTCGTGCGTCATGAACTTCGTCTCCGCAGCGTTCACCTGAGGACGCGTCGGCGTAGAGAGTAGGAGGCACCACGATGCAGGGATGCATGCACACACGTTGTTGCTTGCGTGAGGGCAATGCAGTCATCACACACATGACGAGTCCAGTGGTGGACCATCGCAACGACGTACAATGAGCGCCGAGTTTGGTGGCAAGACTGCAAAGAGCTTTTCGCGCCGGCGCTGGAACTCGGATGCCGGGAGTCCTGTCGCAGCCGGACAGAGAGATCGAGTGAGCAAGGAGGACAGGAGTGCTCGAGCAACTCGACTCGTGCGCAAGACTGACCTGGGAGCAGACATCCTGGCTCAATGTCGAACGGGTTCAGAGGCGCGGATGTTGCTGGCTTGTCGTCTGCGAGTCCGAGCGCGAACGCGGATTTAGAGTGCGCGCGCACGCCGCCGCTCTTCCCGATTGTCGTCGTCGTCGTCGCCGAAGCAACTGACGATGCAGCGCGCGCAGCTCTCGTCGCGCGCAGCACTGAGCGCATGGACGATCCGAGCAGCGCCATCGCGCTTGTTTGGAGATGTTGAGGTTCGAGGCAAGATACGGCACCACGTCATAATTCGAATTCAAGCCTTTGATTCTACGAATCAAATCGAATGGTTGACACGGTTCTACTAGCGTGGGCCACATGGCAAGTGTGACTGCATGTGTAAATTCAAAAATCTATAAGGTCGGAATTGCAACAAGGTTTGTTCAAAACCATTGGTGCCGCGAAGCTCAGCCGGTGTGATCAAAGCGCTGTGCACCATCAAGGCAGCAGCATTCTCGTCGAGAGCGCTCGATCGCCGCACGCCTCGCTCGATCACCTATCGCCCGACTGTGCCTATTCGTCTGCACGTCGACGCGGTCGATCTCCACCTGCCCGCTAGCCGCAACACCACCGCGTCGAAAGAGCAGCCGCGTCGCGCGCTCCCAGTCGCGTCAAGATGCCGCAGCATGAGCACATGGAGATGCACAAGAAGCGCCACGGCGTGCGCATGGACGCCGTGGAGAAGAAGCGCAAGAAAGAAGCGCGTGAAGTGCACCGCCGCTCGCAGTTTGCGCAGAAGGTGCACGGTCTCCGCGCCAAGCTGTACAACCAGAAGCGCTTCAAGGAGAAGGCAGCGATGAAGAAGACGCTCGCGCTCCACAACGAGCGCACGAACAAGCACGCCAACGACGACAACATCCCAGACGGCGCCGTGCCATCGTACTTGCTCGACCGTGAAGGCGTGTCGCGCGCCAAGGTGCTGAGTAACACCGTGAAGCAGAAGCGCAAAGAGAAAGCAGGCAAGTGGGACGTGCCGATCCCCAAGGTCAAGCCGATCGCAGACGATGAGATGTTCAAGGTCCTGCGCTCGGGCAAGCGCCGGAACAAGGCGTGGAAGCGCATGATCACGAAAGCGACGTTCGTGGGCGAGAACTTCACGCGCAAGCCGCCAAAGTACGAGCGCTTCATCCGTCCGAGCGCGATGCGCTTTAAGAAAGCGCACGTGACGCACCCGGAGCTCAAGACGACGTTCCAGCTCGACATCCTCGGCGTGAAGAAGAATCCGCAGAGCCCGCTGTACACGCAGCTCGGTGTGATCACAAAGGGCACAGTGATCGAAGTGAACGTGAGCGAGCTCGGGCTCGTGACGACGTCTGGCAAAGTCGTGTGGGGCAAGTACGCGCAAGTCACGAATGTCCCGGAGAACGACGGCTGCATCAACGCAGTGCTGCTCGTGTAACATCCTCACCACCGCTCGCCATGTAGATGTATCTTCTTCTTCTTCTTCTGCTGCTTCTTCTGCTTCTGTTGTCTGCTGCCGTGGCTGTGCTGTGACGTGTGAGCAGCTCGCGTGCGTGCCCTGTCATGCCATTGCCGTCGCCAGTGCCTTCCTTCACGAGTCCATCGCGCAACAGCTCATCCAAGGTTGCGTGGACAGAGCGCACGGTCTCCTGTACACCAAGTCGCCGCCACGTCGACGATAGGACAGACTCGCACCGTCGTCTCTAGACAGAGCGTCACATGCTGCCGCTAGACAGACAGCGTCCGCCCAGCGCGATCCTCGCAGAGCAAGCCCAACTGCGCGTGGTGTCGGTGTATCCATTCATTCAATCAAGCAAGCGTCGAGCGCGTCTCAGTTCGACCACGGCCACTTGGCTGTCTAGTTCTCGTACCGCTCAATCAGACCGACGTACGCAAGGCCGCTGTCTGCGCACGCTGCCAAGAGCGCGTACTTTCCGCCCTCCTTCTGCAGCTTGTTCGACGCCGTGTTCACTAGTCGGCTGCCAGTGGCACCGAACGGGTGGCCAAGCGCAAGCGAGCCGCCCCACGTGTTGAGCTTCTCGTCGGGGACGCGGCCGACGGCCTGGTCGACGCCAAAGAGCTCCTTGCAGTGCTTCGCATCCGCGAGCGCGTTCAAGTTCGCGAGCACCTGACCTGCAAACGCCTCGTGGATCTCAAAGTACGAGATGTCGTCGAGCTTGAGGTTGTTCTTCGCGAGGATCTTCTGGATGCCGTACGCTGGGCCGAGGAGCAGGTCCTCAAACGGGTCCACAGCGACGTACTCCCAGTCCTTCAGGATCGACTTGGGCTTGTACCCGAGCTCGAGCGCCTTGTCTTCGCCCATGATCAGCGTCGCCGCGGCACCATCGGTCAAGAACGACGAGTTCGCAGCCGTGTGCGTGCCGTGCGGCTTGATGAACGCTGGCTTGAGCGTCGAGATCTTCTCGAGCGTCGAGTTCGGGTTGATCCCGTTCTCCTCGGTCGTGCCCTTGTACGACACGATCTCGCCCTTGTACTTGCCCTCTTGCTGCGCCTTGAGCGCCTTCTGGTGCGCCGCGACCGAGTACACGTCCATCTCGTGGCGCGTGACGCCAAAGCGCGTCGCGAGGCGGTCGCTCGACGAGCCCATGATCTCGCGTGTGTGGAAGTTCTGGATCGCAGGCGCCTCTGGGGCAAAGTCCTTGAGCTTGATGCCCTTGAGGAGCTTCAGAATGCCAGGGACACCGCCCTTCATCGCTTTGTTCGCGTTGATCAAGCGTTCGCGAAGCGGCTTCGAGAACCGAATCGGCACGTCCGAGAACGTCTCGACACCGCCAGCAAGCACAATGTCGGCCTTGCCGGCAATGATCTTCTCCGCGCCACTCGTGATCGCCTGGCTCGACGAAATGCACGCCTGCGTGACCGTGTGCGCTGGCACGCCCTTGGGCACACCCGCACCGAGCGCCGCTTCACGCGCAATGTTCGACGTGCGTACTTCCTGGATGACCGTGCCAGCGAGCACGTAGTCGATCTGCGCCGGGTCCAGCGCCGCCTTGTTGATCACGCCCTTGAACGCGTCGCGGAGCATGTCGTACGCGATCACGTCCTTGTAGAGCGTGCCCGACTTGGCGAACGGGAGACGCACGCCTTCGACAACGACGACGCGGCGCTGCGCAGCAGCAGCGCTGAACGCGCGCGCGTGGCGAAGGAGGCTCGAGCGGCTGCGGGTCGTTGCGAACATCGTATCGTGCAAGTGGCGCAGTAGCAGAGCGCAGTGGTGTCGGTCGGTGCCTGCTCGCTGAAGCTCGAGACGCGGAATGCCACGACGTGGAGATGGCTCGCGTGCTCTCGTCCGAAAAGCTCTCTTCGGGTTCTCATTCGCGTCTTGACGTGCTGCACCTCGTGCTACCTATCGAAATGCGCATTAAAGAGGATGCAAAGCCTTTGTATTATGACTGCATACTGCACACAAGATCCCTAGTGCACACATGCAGGGAAAGAGCATGCTGCAGTATGTAGCAGCAGTGGTGCATGGGAAGGGAGTGAGAGCGAAAAAACCTCGCATGACCTCTCAAAGATCGCAAACGAGTGGAGGCGGCTCTGACGACGGCGACACTGATGAACGTGGTGAAAGCGCGATGCAAGTGCAACCACGTCAAGTTGTCTACCCATGCGACGCCTCGACCAATTTGCAGCACTCTCACGCAGCTATGCTCGTCACTGCGTCTGCAGTGCTCGCTGCGCTCAACGGGTGTGCTTGAAGTGCCTAAAAAACCTCGCGATTCACGTCAGAATGCTTGCACAAAACTGACGAGCGATCCCGCAATCTCGCGCCACACGTCGATCGACCCAACGTGCCCATGCGTCGTCGCCATCACTTGGCAACATCTGCATCGACCGCAACACCACCTCGCTCGATCCACATACACGTTCAGTCAACTGGCACTAGACGAAGATGCAGACGCTACTCTCCATGCCACTTCAGCAACTCGGCGCGCTAAGGTCGCAATCGTTCACCTGGTGTGAAGCGAAAGCAAGTGCAGCCAGTGCGATTGGCGCTGTTGCGCATGCATGTGTTCGGGAACGACATGCTCGAATGCACTCAGGTACGGACGGACGGACGAATGGGTGGATTTGCAGTGATTTGGTGAGTTGTGCCCGTGCTAGCAGCGCTGTTCGAAAGCGAGCGACATGCAGCGAGGCAGCGTGTGAACTGCCCGTGGAACGATCGAAGTCTTGCGCTTGCAGCATTTGCGCAGGCGGACGCACCAGGCGAGACGCTTTGGCACATCACACACACTGAGTCCCAAGCTGTCTGGAGTGGCACCGCCATACAGAGTCCTTCGATAGCGCATGCACGAGCTCAAGCTCGTCCTTGCCGCTATGCGATCGCTCTCAGTTGCGCTTGGCCGTGCAGCACTTGCTGCCGTGTCTTTTAAGTGCGTGCGCGCGCGAGAGAGAGAGTTTGGGCTTGGATCAGCGTGCTATGGGGTCGTTTGGCGCAACGCACGCACCGCCTGCAGAGCAAACGCCATCGTTCTTTGGCCGTGTGGCGTGTTGTCGAGGTGAGCACACACACTGTGAATGCGACATAGAAATATGAAGCCAAATCCAAATGTAGCCATTTCAAAGATCTCACTGAAGTGGGAGCATTCGCACATTTATGGTGCCACGGACGACGGCAACGCAGACGCTGGTGCGCAGCCGCCTGTGATCGCCCAGCACCGCGTCTTGTCAAACATGCTCAGCAAGTTCACGAGCGTCGACCACACGAGCGCAAACGCGAGGTAGGTGACCGTGGCAATGCCCATGAGTCGACTCGTGCCGCCATAGCGCTTGAGCTCCTGTGTCTGCTCTTTTTGCCTCGGCAGCAGCGGCAAGAAGCAGAGCGACACGAGCTTCATGCCGTAGCAGATCCAGATCGTGATCGTGACGTCGCGCCGCACTTCGTACGTGTCGCGCATGATATCGTCGACCCAGACTTGGAAGCGCGCGTTGATGATCTTTGCAGCCGTGCGTCCGAACGGACTCGCGAGGTTCGATGTCATCGTGAGGAGACCGTACAGCGCGCCTTCGTGGCCGGCTTCAATGAGCTCCACGACGACGTAGTTTGCTACGATGAAGCGCACGCCGTCTGGGACGTAGCCTACGATCGGCACGCCGAGCCAGAACCACTGGTTCCGCACAATGTCCCACATCGTGAGCATCGTCATGAAGCCGTCGATGATCACGCCGATCACGACTGTGATCGCGATGCTGACGCGCCAGTTCCACTGCAGACCGTACTTACCCGTGAGTCCGAGCGTCGCAGCGTACACGAGCGTCCCGACGATCGCCATAACGCTCGAGTTGAACGGCGTGGCGTGGACCCAGTGGAACTTGATCGTGCTGCTCGATACAATGTTGAAGTTGTTGAAGACGCCGGAGAAGAACTTGTACGCTGCGATCTGGTACACTGCGCGTTGCTGGATGACTGCCCAGAAGCGGCGCATGTACGCGCTGAAGCGTCTCGTGGGTACACGCTCTTCGCGCAGGAACAACCACGTGATCGGCACAAGCGGGACGCAGCAGCACGCGAGGATGAGCATCATCTGCGGAAAGCTCAGCGAGAAGTCGAACTCGCCGCCGTACTCTTCGCCGTTGAACGCGAACGCGACCACAAGGCTCCCGAGTGCATTGAATGCCATGCGCACGCTATGGATCGCAGCTTGGATCTGACCGCGCGTTGTAAGCGGTTCGCATTGGGCGTACTCCACGACCATCGCATCTGCTGCAACTTCTGCGACCAAGTACCCGAACGCTGCGAGCATCATCGGCACGACGAAGTTGCCTGCTGCGTTTGGCGCGTTCTTGTTGATCGTTGCTCGCTGCGCGTCGGTCCACTGCTCTGGGTCGCTGAAGTGCATCGATGGATCGCCGTAGTACGGCGCAGGGATGTCGAGACCAGCCATGAGGAAGAGCATGATGCAGCAGAAGACCCAGCCAAAGATCATGTACGGACGGCGGCGGTAGCCAAAGATCGGGAAGCAGTCCGAGATGATCCCGAAGAACACCTTGAACGACCATGGTAGCTGA
Source organism: Globisporangium parvum (assembly GCA_023333885.1). Lineage (NCBI taxonomy): Eukaryota > Oomycota > Peronosporomycetes > Pythiales > Pythiaceae > Globisporangium > Globisporangium parvum. The sequence goes on from JAASFT010000022.1 coordinate 29,513, forward strand.
ACCAGAAGCGTGGCGGACACGACGATCGTGCCTTCTGCATTGAGATAGCCTTGGAGCACGGGGTAGATCACGCCGGGTAAGACCCCATTGACGAGTCCGACTGCTGCGAATTGAGCGAGCAAGCCGATCGACTCTTGCGACCGGAGATCAGGTGGCTTTCCACTGCGCAGTGCGCCGTTCTCGAGCTCTTTGACAGGATGCCGGTTCATGGACGCGTAGTTTGCTTCAGTGCTGCTACAGCTATCGCTGCTGCCGCTGCTGGCGGTATGCAGCGGACTCAAGAGCGCTTGCGACTCGGCATCTTCGAGCGACGCGCGCATGGGAGTTTGTTCGTCTCGCTCAAGCGTCCAGACTCCTGAAGTGCACTCTGCGAGCCAGCGACCAGACTGGCTGGCAATTGCTTTCTCTCTGCGACTGACGCAATGACCTTGCACATCCACGCGCGTGCACAAGTACTGACACACACACAGGGTATCATCATCGGATGTGTCTCGCTGCTGCTGTTGTCCGACGACGACGACGGACGGAGTGAGTCGAGCCAGAATGCGCTGCAAGGACAAATGGCTCGCGTCGCCGCCGTCGTCGCAGTCGGGATCACACCTGGTGAGTCAAAGCAGCGCTCTCCGAGCCACGCACGATCCGGCTGTTGCGCTTTGCGTGCATGTGTACGACTGGCTGTGCTCGATCGTCCAAGATCCAGACCTTGGTCGAGGCTCGTCAACCCTGCAACAGCAGCCCTCAGATCGACGTACCAAGCTAGCGCCGAGTGTGTTCAAGGCAGCGCCGCCACTCGATTCACCATCTTCACGAGATCGCACGAGTCGCTCGCGTCGCTGCATCGGGTCGACAGACGGCGTCGAGGCACAAACCACGGCAGACCTTGCACCAGGACACACACACACAAGTCTCGCTCTCGCTCACGAGGATCGCCGTCGGAGCAGCGCTCGACTGCACCATCAAAACGACGTCGTCGGACAAGTCTTACAGTGATCGGTGTGCTAGGATCGTGGGAAACTCACTTATTTTTTTCACTATTGTTGAATTATGTCCGCAGGCACAGATGATGGATCGCCGGATCGGCTCTCGCGCGCGTGGCTCGCGGCCACCGGAAGCGCACAGCGCGCGGGCGGCGCCAACTGTGCTGCTCGTGAGCGAGTGGTTCACTGTTCGCTCCCGACCGATCACATGATCAAGCGCAAACACGCCCGTTCTGCAGCTGCGGACCAGAGGAATCGCGCGGGGAGGGAATGGCTCGCGCGAAGGCAGGTTCATTCCTCAACTTGCCAGCGAGTCTGCAGTGCCGTCAAGCCTCTTCCGTAGCCTCTCGCTCGTTCACAACCCGCATCGCTCGGCATGGCTACTGTGCGCGCGGACAGCGTGTCGACACCGAGCATCCAGGACAAGTACCTCACGCTCAAGTCTCCAGATGCAGCACCAGCTGAGCTCGAGAACGGCGCGATCCGTGCTGGCGATCCGATCAAGATCTTCTCAAGAGCGTCTATTGGTCTTCTTGCGCAGTACGCTGGCGTTGGACTCGTCAGCGGCGTCTTACCCGGCGTGATCTACCCCGTGCTCCAAGGCTATCTCAACGCCGAAGGCACGATCGTCGTGTCCGCGACTGTGCTCGTGCAACTGCCGTGGTCGTTCAAGGTGTTCTTCGGGATCATCTCGGACTGCTTCCCGATCTTTGGCTACCGCCGCCGTCCGTACATGATCTTTGGCTGGGTCTTCTGCTGCATCATGCTCTTCCTCATGGCCGGCTTGCACGTGCCGCAGCCGTACTACTCGGACCCAGCGCTTCGGAACATCAACGCGAAGCTGTACACTCCAGAGCAGAAAGTGAGTCTCAACGCTGCAGCGCCAGACGCCGCTGGGAAGTACGTCGTACCGATGATGCTCGCGTCGTTCGGGTACCTCATCGCCGAAGTGTCGGCGGACGCGATGGTCGTGGAGTTTGCGCAGCGCGAGCCGATCGCAACGCGTGGCCGCATCCAAACCGCTGTGTACGCAGTCAAGACCGCGTTCAATGCGATCGCAGCGATTGCAGTCGCGTTCGCGTTCAACGGCGAAGAGTACGGCGGCGAGTTCGACTTCTCGCTGAGCTTTCCGCAGATGATGCTCATCCTCGCGTGCTGCTGCGTCCCACTCGCACCGGTCACGTGGTTGTTCATGGAGGAGACGCGCACGACGCGCATTCCGTTCCAGCTGTACATCAAGTCGTTCTGGGAGCTGCTGCAGCAACGCGCCGTGTACCAGATCGTCGCGTACAAGTTCTTCTCCGGCGTCTTCAACAGCTTCAACATCGTGTCGTCGAGCAACATCAAGCTCTACTGGGTCCACGTCACGCCGTTCAACAACAGCATCATGGCGATCGTCGGGCAGGTGTTCTACGCCACGACGCTTGCGCTCACGGGCAAGTACGGTCTGCAGTGGAACTGGCGGTACATCATCATCATCACGATGGTGTCCGCGCTCTCGATCGACGCGTTCATGACGATGCTCACGGTCTGGAACATCGTGCGGAACCAGTGGTTCTGGCTCGGCGTGCCTGTGCTCGAGTACCTCCCTGACGGCATTCGCTTCATGGTCGCAACGTACTGCGTCGTCGAGCTCGCAGAAGAAGGCTACGAAGGCGCGCTGTACGGACTCCTCACTGCGACGACGAACCTCTCGACGCCGTTTGGCCGCTCGATGTCGAAGATCATCAACGCGCAGTTCAAAATCTGGCTCCAGGACATCCAAGCCGACACGAGCGACGTGCGACGCGACGTCACGATCACGATCTGGATCTGCTACGGCATGAAGCTTCTCTCGCTCTGCTTCTTGCCGCTGCTGCCAAAGCAAAAAGAGGAGACCCGGGCACTGCGTCGCACTGGTGGCAAGAGCAAGGCTATGGGCATCGTCACAGTTGTGTACCTCGCGTTCGCGCTCACGTGGTCGACGATGATCAATCTCATGAGCATGTACGACCGCACCAAGTGCTGGAAAGTCACAGGCGGCTGCGCGCCGAAGCGCGTCTAGGTTGCTTCGAGTGAGGACAGATGAAGCCCATTGCTCGTGCCAATAGATTCCGTGTCGCCACGCAAGTGTTGGGTCAGTGGTGCGCGTCGTCGTGTGAATACGGTGCGCTACGACGCTCACATGGTTCTTGGACGTGGCCGAGTTGAGGGATCAGAGAGGGAGACAGCGTTGAACGACGGACGCCGCAGCGCTTGGTGCTTCAGGCTCAAAAGACCGATCTCAGTCGATGATGAAGCAGCACGAACGATCGATGGCAAGTGTTCGCTTCGCACTTGCGATCGCACTCCACGTCAACTTCGACACCACGTCGATGCGGGGGTCGTGCATGTGCGCTTCTCTTCATGATCTTGACGAGAAGAATCGACTGATTCTTCGTCTGTCGTTGATGTGCGCTACACAACTATTAAACCCAAAACCCGAAACCCCAAAACCCAATCTGAGCGATGAGACCAAGCAGTGCTTCCCTCAGTAAACCCGTGTCGACACGTGTGGACGTGTGTGGATATTTACGGGTAAATATTGTCATACATGTTTTGTATTTTTCTACAAATCTCGTCCTGTGGCTCCATTCTACATTCGATCTCCATTCACGTCACAAACCTTTTCCTAGAGCGATTTGATCGCTACTGTCGAGGAGGTCGCTGCCGCCGTCGAAGGCGAGGTTGCAGTCGAGACCGCTGACGCCGAAGCCGAGGTCGACGTCGAGGAGACGGTCGAAGCCGAGGTCGTATCACCTTTCACATACAATGAGTCAATCGCAAACTCTGTTCATTGATATATTATCGCGAGCTCCTTAAGTAGATCGCTGCTGGTCTGGTCAACTACAAGAACGTTCATCGAGCCGTGTGTGCCTCCGAACACGTGGGCCCGTCGCACATGTGCTGTAGGAGGAGGAGGTCGTCCTCGAGCTTCGAGTTGCCGCGAGTCGATCGTTGCGTTCACAATTCTACAATGGCGAGCTCCTGAGCAAACTTGTGATCGAAGCGCGCTGTAATACCCGCTGCGACCTCTGGGTAGCGGAGTGCAACCACATGCTCGCGGTTGCTTGTAACAGCTCGCTCGCTCCAATTGAAGCTCCCGTCGAGAACCAGAGCATGGTCCACGATGACGTGCTTGTGGTGCGCAATGTCGCTTGCAACGCGACCATTCACGGCGAGCACAGTGATGCCAGCTGCGCGGAGCGCTTGCACTTGCGAGAGCTGCTCTGATTCACGAGTTGCCCAGATCATGACACGCACCCGCACTGGTGGCGTGCGCCGTGTCAGGTCGGCCACTAGCGCCGAGAGCGACACGCTCGTCCACGAAAAGATGAACACTTCGAGCGTGTGCTGTGCGCTCTCGATCAAGGAGAAGAGCGTAGCGATGCCCTCCCTGTTCCCATGCAGCGTCGGTCCAAACCAAAGGGACGTCGTGGGAGGCAGAGAGAACCGACGAAGGTACGCCTGCAGCACTGCGCTCCGGATCGAGTCGCCGCGCAGGAGGTCATCACGCAATGGAGCCGTGCCGCCCGAGCTCGCTCGACCTTGCGCGCGAGTGAAGAGTCGCTGCAGTCTAAGAACACTGTAACAACGTCGACCGGGAGCGACGCGCACTCGACGACGAACACGGCGCGCACGCACATCTCATCTGTGGCGCGAGTGTAGGACTGGCCGGAGTGTTTGGGTCGCGGAGCCGAGTGTGGTGAAGCGCCCTGGCGCAAGATCGGCCAGCCACCCCGCGCACCACTTTCGTGGACCATTGTTGCGCGGTAGGCATGGACACCAACGGGTAAAGTGCCCACGCCGTGAAAGCGTCCATGATGGACCTCACATTGCGTACCCGGTTGACCAGCCCACATCCGATCTCCACGCACGTGGCGGTGATGCAGATCATGTAGAACGTGCAGGATTCCCCATACAGAAATGCAGCCATGTAGAATCATATACAAATATGCAGTCATTCGATGTTGGCTCTGGCCGAATGCCGATCTCTCGGGCAGACGAGTAAATGTCCACCGTCACCAAGATCGCACTCAGTCGTCATTGCCCTTGCGGTAGGAGCCGGACGCATGTGCACTTCTTCGCCAATGGAGTACTCCAACGCTAGCTGTCGCTGTCGACGTCCTTGAACCCGCGGATTGCCGGACATCCTCTCGTCGTTGCATTCACTGGCACGTTTGTCGATACGTGCAAACGCCATCCCCGGCTGTTATGGTGACCACCGGTTCCGGACGGCTGTTATGGTGACCACGTCCTGACGTGGTGTCGGACACGGAAGCGTGCTAGGTCCGCTACGCCCACCGCCGCCTCATACACGCCACACCCACCGTGCGTTGCGCTGACAGCGCCCGGTCGCATTCAAGACCCAAGACCGTAGCGTGTGGACGCGCATGAGGGCTTATAGTAGTGCCAGAGTTCGACGGCCTCTGGCCGAACATCTCTGGGGTCCTCGCCTCCGAGTATAAAAAATCAAGTCATTCCTTCACAGCACCACTCTTGGCCTGGCCGAGTTGACGATGCACTCCAACATCGCCAAGCACGCCTTCAGCAGCATTCACACGCGCATGAGCTCTTCACATCACACGCCAACCTGCAAGCAGGCTAGCACTTGATCCAAACTCATGCGCACATGAACACTGCAAAGCAGCACAGGAAACATGCATGCAAATCGCTTCTCACACACGCGCATTCACACGCACACAACTTGTACAGCATGCAAAGGCACACTCATCGATATCAACGCACACCGGCCCCGTTCGCCAAGAGCCTCGGCCCATCAACCAGCACACTCGCGTACATCACGTACCAAAGAGGTACGTGCGTTCTTGAGCGTGCTTGTGCTGACGGCGTCTGGGCGGAGGCTTGCCAACTTGGTGGGGAAAAACGGAGTGGGATTGATTAGTTATGCAAGCAATATCTAGATGATCTGGACCTGCTCTTGCCGATTGAATGCCCAATACAAACCTCGAGTCAACGTCTGCTCGACCGGATGCGTTTCTCGCGTGAACAGTCGTCTGGCCGTCGTCGGATTTCTTCCAGCCGACGAGTCGCCCATACAAACCACAAGTGTCGCGATCTTTGGAGTGTGCCACAAAAGATCTCGCTTCTGCCAATTTCTCGAAGTCGATAACCGAATTCGCTTGGAGTCAAGCCGTCGGAATTGATGACCGGGTTCTGCGTATTTCGGTTGCCGACTTGAACTTGCGCGCATAAAGAGTCAAGTCACTTCACCACACGAGACACGGTAGGTGGGTTGGTGGTAAAGGGTGGAGAGTTTGCAAATGCGAGACTCGTGCTGTCGAAGTCGAAGACGAACAATCAAAAATCATGATCTAGGCCAGAACAACAAACACAACAGTTTGAAAGCCAACTTCGACAAAACACAAGGCTAGATAGTCGTTCAAGGTCCGTTTCCAGATTATATCGCCCCAGAACAAATAGCCCACATATATTCGACTTAACATCCTTAAATGTATGGCAAGAGTCGAATCTCCTTGGCTTTTGTTGATGGAAAATTGAATTCTAGCCATTGGCGATTTTGAAACCAAACGGAGTAAGAGAGGGGCTGCCCTTTAGTTACTGACGTCGATTAGTCTCGGTAGGTTATGTGTACCACATAAGTGTGAGACGATTTTGCATAAATATGTATGCAAAATCGTCCCACTCTTGGATTAGTTTGATATAATACTGACCAAAAAAGCTCGGACGGATCCGCGCCAGCTATCTTGCCACAGATCCAAACCCTCATCTCTCACCTCCTGATGAGTGATCCGAGCTGACCAATGCATCATAAGAAAGAGCAGCGCCTGCTCTGTTGGATGTTGGTGCGTGTATTTCGCTTGCGTTGCAGTCTCATTTCATACATGCCGACAGGCAAGTCGCTAACAGCTGAGGAACGATACCTCATCGCACAGACCTACGGCTACATCAGCACAAAGAAGGCAAAAACCCACACGAGTGGCGAGAAGTGTGCGATCACGTTCACGAGTGTCTGACCTTCGCAAAGAGCACCATCTCGGCTGTGTGGTCGCACTGGAACAAGCATCATGACCCGTCATTTTGCATCCGTAGGTGCAGAGCTCTTGCCTCTCTTGGTGTAAGTTTACACCTTTTGCTAATGCTCACACGTATTTGACCAAACTCCAATTTTTGCTCGATATGACAGATGACAGTCAAGACATCGACTGGAGCACACCGGAACACGGCGCTCACATCCTCACCGCTATCAGCGACATTGTCTCAACCAAGAACAACAGCGCCGAACCAGTAACGTCCAAGATCATTTCAAGCAATCTTGAAACTACAGGATATGTAGCGCCACCACTCACGGTGCGCCGTATGCTGCGGCGATGAGTATGAGGTATGTACGCGGACAATCGCGTGTTTACCTCGCAGAGACAGAGGTGAACGCCTCGTTTCGTGCGAGGCACCTCGCGGCGAAAGTCAGCAACCTAGACGCGCAATGGAACCCGGTCATGCCGAAGGCGTTCCTCAACGAGACGTACTGTAACCTGCACCACATTGCCGCCATGTCGTGGCTCGACGGCGATCGAATTCGAGACACCAAAAGCGGACGAGGGAATCGGTAATTTACCGATCAAAGCCGGAATATTCATGATGAGTGATTATTTCGCCTATAGTCTTTGACAGGTTTTGCATCATTGATTCAGTCTTTGTGTCTCACGACAGGAATCACCTTGTCGGTTCAATAGTGGAGGGTTCAATCGAGTACTGGCAGTCGCAGATAAAGCCAAAGAGAGGCGAAGAAGGCATACAACTCGATAACAAATTCAAATAGAGCCTATTCGCCAGCACTGTCTATTGAGCTTGAAACACAGCACCACATATCTAAATGTCAAACGGATATGTATATCTCGTGCACACGAATATTTTGTCCGAGCACTTATTGCCAGGATAATTGTGCGTGATCATAGTTTTGTCAAGACGTTTTGGTAACAGGTTTTTTGCTAACTTGGGTTGAACGCCTTTGATTGGACGAAAATGACTGGTGTGCAAGTCAACCTGAAATTGTACCGTTTTTCTTGCAAACGTCATGTCAAAATGATATACACACGTCCAAGCACTTAGGCCTTATGGCTTGGATAATTGTGAGCAGTTCGCCCCACAACGTGCTAAATACTGACCGCGGATAAAACCTGACAATGGTCTGCAAGTGATGCATGAAGCAACTAAAATGAGTTGATCTGGAAGTTTGCGCACAGATTTGTACGTCGTCGTACTTTTTCACTATTGTTATGTCCGCAGGCACAAACATCCGCAAAAGGACTAATCACTTGGTGTTTGTATGAATTAGTTCGACAGGGGACTAAGTCATACAAACACCAAGTAAGTAGTCCTATCGGTTTTGAAACCGAACAGGAGGAATCGCGTTTCGTCACAAATGAATCGCAATGCAATTCATCTTGTGAATTGCCAATCGAAGAGTCAAGTGGTCCACCTGAAACTCGCTCACTCCATCGATCCATTCATTTGGAAGCAAAGCAAGTGACGATGCTCGCCGCCGCCGTCTCCAGCCAGCGCCTCGCCGCGCAGCTCGCCAAGCGCGATGGCGCGCACCTCCTGTCCCGCGCTTTCGGGTATGTCCTTGCACGTGCACCCTTCTCTGTGTGCTTGTTTGCGTTCTTGGAGCGGGCGCCACGATGCGACTCGTGGACTGCGACGTCCGACGGGCAAAGACCTGTCGTCGTCATAAGTGGCAGTCACGCTTGCATCGACTGTCGCTGGTGCTGCACCAGCCAGCGACCGCATTATCTCGTTGTGCTTGCACCAATTGCTAACTGTCTAGGATCGCACGTGACTCGGTTGTGCGATCGCACACCAGCCACCGCGTGGGCATGGTGCTCAAGCAGGACGTTGCGAACCTCGGGTTCCGCGGCGAGGAAGTGAGCGTGAAGGCTGGCTACGCTCGCAACTTCCTGTACCCGGAGAAGCTCGCAGTGTACGCGACCGAGTCGAACCTTGAGAAGTACAAGGTGAACAAAGAGTCGGTCGACGAAGTCGATGCCGAGAAGGAGCGCGCGCTCAAGCAGGTCATTGCACGCCTCACGAGCGTCGAGCTCGTGTTCAAGCGCCACACTGCGGCGAAGGGCGAGCAGTCGCTCCACAGCTCCGTCACGTACGTACACGTCAGCTGGATGAGTCTACTCAACGTCGCTCTCTATGCTGACAGCAGGCGCGTCTGTGACGTGCGATGATATGCGCAGTGCGCAGAACATCTCGGACATGTTAGAAAAGCAGCACGGCATCATCGTCGGCGTTGCACGCGTGGTGCTGCCGACCCCGATCAAGGTTCGTTAGCTTGCCTGAATAGCCTGTGTGGAGGCTGTCGTCATTGTAGCTCTTGTCTCTTGTCTCTGGCTTGGTTTGCTCGCTGCTTGTCTGGTGACTATCGCGACTGACAGAACGACGCGCCTGATCATAGACGCTCGGCTCGCACACTGTGAAGATCCGCGTGGACGACGAGGTCGAGGCCGAGTACGCTGCTGCTGTGGCTGCGGCGACCGAGGGCGAGACGCCTGTGGTCGCAGCGGCGGGTCCTGCGGACGACGACGCCTCGGCGGCAAAGGGCGCTTCGAAGAAGAAGGAAGCGAAGCTCCAGGTGCTCGTGACGAGACGGTAAATTTGCGATTGCGAGCTTCCCTGCTGCTGCCTTCAGCCCATACACGCACTCGCAGAACCGCAGCAATAGCAGCCACTCCACTCCAACTCTGTAGCTGAGCGTTCGATCAATACACGCCGCTCGTTCGCTCGCTCCTGTGCTGTTCTCTCTCTTGTACTGCGCGACACAACGTGTGCGAACTCTACTCACTGAACGCTGCCGTGGCGCGTTGTGCTGTTGCATGTCGTCATCCGTACCTGTCTGTGTGCACGACTGCAGCCTTGGCATGGCACATGAACACACCACGGAGCAGGAGTGTCAACCGCAAGTACGCTGTACCGCTTCGTGCCACTTGTGTGCATCTGCCTGTGGTATAACAAGACACGTCTTGAAGCGCGAGCTGGCGCGGTTGATCGAGCGCATCGCTTGGGCTTGAGCTGCGCGCCATTGCTGCGCGAGTTGCCTTTGTGGCGCGACGTGACCGTCACTCTTGGCGGCAACATGTCAAACCGAAAAGCAACAGGCAGGTGCCTCATTTACGAATTTGCGAATTTGATCCGACCAGCACAGGAACAGCTCATCGAGAGAGACTCGAGACGATGCGCGCAAGTGCACGCACGGCAGCGAAGAAAGCGGCTGCGAAAGTCACCGCTGGCGGCAACACGCTCAAGAAGAAAGCAGCAGCGACAACGACCGCGACGCAGCACATTCAGTGGCGCGGCAAGCGCATCACACTCTTTGGTAGGCGCTGCTGCTGCGGCACTGCCGTCACTGCCTCTTGCTCGTCTTCAAAGCCATCCTACTGCGTAGTCTCACGCACAGTCGCTACTTGGGTGCTTACTCGTGATGCAGAGTCGAAAGTGTACGAGCTCATCTCGACGGTGCGTGCGCGCGTTCGCACTCCCGATAGCACCGCCTCCGCTTCATGCGCGCTCTCTCTCTCTCGCTCTCTCACTCACACGCACACTTGCGACTGCTGCTTCATTTGAGCAGATCCCTGAAGGCAAAGTGAGCACGTACGGCGGCGTCGCAAAGGCACTCAACTCGGGTCCACGACCAGTTGGCCAGGCACTGCGAGTAAGCTCCTTCATGGCGCTCCGTTCGAGTTCACCGACAGTGTCACTCATTCGCTCGCTTGTCCTTGCACGCTACAGAAGAATCCGTTTGCGCCGCAAGTGCCGTGCCACCGCGTTGTTGCTGGGTCACTTACGATCGGAGGCTTCAAAGGTGCGCTTGTGCGGCATTTCCTATTGTCTATAGCCGCTAGGACGCTCACTAGTGCATGCGTACGGTCGTATGTTGCTGTCTAGGATCTGTTGGCGAAGACTCGGCGCACATTTGCGAAAAGCGCACGCTGCTGACTCAAGAAGGCGTGACGTTCACAGAAGATCTCAAGGTACGGGCTGCGAGTGCTCTTGTTCATCACGTATACTGTCCATGCTCCTCACTGACACGTTTGCGTGCGGATGCTGCATGCAGGTGGACGAGTCGTGTCTCCACTCGTTCTGAGCAGATCCCAGCAGCATCGACCGATCAACGCCGTCACGTGCTCGCGAGTGCTCTGATGGCTTGTACTATCGAATCACACGCTCTTCGCTACTGGGAATGAGCGCTTGAATGAAGCTCTATCTATGTGCCTTGCAGTCGTCCGCAGATGACTTGCTGTCGCTCAGAGCTTGTCAGTTGGCTGGAGGTACCGCCACTGTCCGACTGGGAGCTTCCCGAGCTTGATCCCGCCAATGCGCACGCGCTTGAGCGCCATCACGCGCATCCCGACGTGCTCGCACATACGGCGAATGTGCCGGTTCTTGCCTTCTGTTAGCACGACGCGGAGCTGGTTTGCGTTCAGGACTTCGACCGACTTGGCGCGGTACGTCACGCCTTCATCGGACGTCACGCCAGCGCGGAGCTGCGCGAGCTTGTGCGCGAGGTCCCGCGCAACGCCGTCGCCTTCGAGCACAGTGTCGACGCGCACGAGGTACTCTTTCTCAATGCCGCCGCGCGGATCGAGGATCTGCTTTGCGATCGTACCGTCCTGCGTGAAGAGCAGCACGCCGGTCGAGTTGACGTCGAGCCGGCCGCAGACTGCCATCTTCCAGAGGTTGATCGGCTCGTCGAGCGCGCCGCGCGGGCGCGTCTTGTTGAGCTCGCGGCACTCGTTCGCAGCAGTGAGGAGCTTGATCGCAGGTGTGTGGTCGCTCTCGGGCTGCGAACTCACGTACCCGAGCGGTTTGTTGAGCACGACCGTCACTTTCTTGTTCTGATGGCGCTGCGCGCGGAAGTCGAGCTGCACGTCACTGTCAATCGGCACTTTGAGCCAGTCGCCGCTAGTCTTTTTGCCGTTCACGAGCACCGAGCCTGCTTGGATGTACGCGTCGGCTTCGCGGCGCGAGCACATGCCGCGCTGTGCCATGAGCTTGGCGAGTCGGATCATGCCATCGTCATTGTTATCGCTGCTGTTGTCAGCGCTAGTAGGTGGCGCGTCGTTGCGCTTGTGGTCACTGCCACTGCCACTGCCACTGTGTGCATCAAGCGCTGCGCGCGAGCAGTGGACGAAGCGCTGCGAGCATGGCGTCCGCGTCGATGGCGCGCCGAGTCGTCTTGTCAACTGCGCGAGCATGTTTCCGCTCAAGCAATTGGAAATGACTGGTCCGTCAGGCTCAAATTGATATAGTGAAGAAAACCAGGCGACAACCAGAACAGAGTTGACATGGGCAACTTCCGTGTCTATCTCGTCTCGACACAAATGCGATGAGCATTGCGAAGTAGATACTAGTAAGCAATGAATGCATTGGTCGGCCGTTCGATCTACTCGTAGTACCGGGTCAACAGTGCCGTCGCCTCGACTCGACCTCATACGATAGTGAGCCATCCGCTCAGCAGCACTGCAACAGCGTGAGCAGAGCTCAGTATCTCCATCTGAAGACACCTAGTCTTCAGCGCCGTTTACCGCACCTGCGGCTGGTACTCGTCGAGCTTGTCGAGCAGCGTCTTGGAGTAGTGCGGCGAGTAGTACTCGACGATCTCGGGCGGGTAGCAGTTGTTGATCTCGAGGATGTACTCGGTGAGCTTCCCGCCTGCTGCCTCGCTGAGCTGCTGCAGGAACTCGAGTCCACCGTTCTGCACGAACGACCGGCGCGCTTCGAGGTCATGCGGTAGTATCTGCGCAAACTGCTTGAGGATGTACTTCTGGACTTTCATCGGTGCGTCTCGCAGCAGCGGCTGGAGTGCTTGCAAGTGCGTGCACTTGGCGAGGATGCTCTTGAGCGCGCGCTTCGCTTTCGTCTTGAGGTCGTCCGAGCTGTTTGGGTGGATGATGCACGCGAGCAAGTGGCGCAGCACGTCTGCCTCTGCGATCGCGCGCGAGTGGTCGGGTGTGTGTCGACCGGTCTGCCCGAGTGTCCACGCCGCAGCGGCTTTGATGTGGTCCTCTGGCTCTGAAATGAGTGCGTTCTTGACTGGCGTGATGCCCTTCGACGTGATCACTGCGAGCGCGAGTGTCTCGGAGAACGCCGAGATGTACCCGATCGCCATGATACCGGGCAGTTTGTTGTTGCCTGACGCTTCAGCGACGTAGTCCACGAGCGCTGATGCACCGCCGGCATTCACGATCAACTTTGCGAGCTCTGGCGTGTGCTTGGCGATCTCGCGAATGCACGTCGCAGCGTTCTTGCGCACGGTGTGGTCGATGTCCTTGAGGTTGTAGAGGATGTTTGGGAAGATCTCGGCTTCCACGACAATCTCCGCGAGGTCCACCGAGTGCTTTGCGATCTGTGCGAGACAGCTGCAGACCTGGCGCTTGAGCTTCGCGTCTGGGTGCTGGATGAGTGGCGCCAAGTACGCGACTGTACCTGGGTCGACAACAGCTTGCGCGAGCTCAGGCGAGTGCTTCGCGAGGTCACCGAGCGCGGACGCTGCGACGCGCTTGAGTGCCACTTCAGGCTCCTGGATGCACAGAACGAGCAGCGGGACAGCACCAGCGTCCACAACGTGCTGAGCGAGCTCTGCGGTATGCTGTCCAATGTACCCGATCGCCCATGCCGCAGCTTCCTTCACAGTCGGGTCGAACTCTTCCAGGCACGGCACGAGCGTCTCCAGTGCACCGGAGTCGACAACTGCCTGCGCGAGCTCCGGCGAGTGCTTCGCTACTGCACGCAGCACGAACGCCGCTGCTTTCTTGTAGAATCGGTTCTGCTCCGAGAGCGAGTACACGAGTTGCGGGAGGATCTCGTTGCCCACGACAGCTTCAGCGAGGTCGTCGCTGTAGTTAGCAAGTCGGCCGAGCGCGAGCGCAGCAGACTGCTGGATGCTCGAGACGTTGTCGAGCAAGAGCGGCCGGAGTAATTGCATCACGCCAGCGTTTTGCATCACTTCGATGTTCTGCGGCCGCGACGCTGCCTCTGCGACGGCTTGGACAAACGTCACACGCGCTTTCTGATAGACCTCAAAGTGCTGGAGCACCGAGGTCGACGCCATGGTAGTAGCGGTGTTGTTGCTGCTTGAGCTTGCGTGCGTTTGGAGTGCGATGTCGTACCCGTTGTTCTTGTGCGGTCGGATGCGCTTGTGCTCTGCAGCTTGTGCTGGCTTCCCAGAAGGGAAGCGCGAGCTTGAGCAGGCTAGCTCAAAATGGCAACACAATCAATCCAACCACCGTCTGAGGCTATTTCAAGCCGAGACGACGGCCAAGTTCAAGACTCCGATCGGATCGGAGCGGCGCACGGTCATTTGCGTGGAGAGAGTGTGGAGCCCGAGGACTAGCAGCGGAGGGTTTGCCAAGAACACCAACTTCTTCCAGTGTCGCTTCGAGATGGCTTCACTTTGTACCGGCGGCAGATGTTACATAAATGATAGATACGAATGCCAATATTACAATGTTCGGCAAAGTGACGCGAGGACTGCGCACCAAAACGAAGGCGTTCTTGTAGCGCCCGAATGTCGTTTGGAATCACGTCCGAGGGGTGGTCGTGGCCTGGTGGTGCGAGCTCGTAGACGGGCTTGACGTTCACGATCAGCGATCTTGTCAGCGCAAAGACCTCGTAGAAGAACGTCAGCGACGCATCGAGTTCGGGGCCTTGCTCGTGCAGGAACACGAGCTCTGTGTTTGAAAAGACACCGCGAGCGCTCCAGTTCATAGAGCCTTGACAACAGGCAAGCTTGTGTCAGTGTGTGAGTGTCCACGCGAGTGTCGACAGTGAGATGCGAGCGCAAGTGATGATGCGACTCACCGTGGAAGACCTTCGCTTTGTCTATGATGCACACTTTTGTGTGTAGAGTTGCAGGTAGCGCTCGGATCACGAGATTGTCGTCGCGCATGTTCATCAGGGACTCTAGCTGCGACGACGATCCGTTCGACCGGGTGCAGTCTGTCAGGAGACATACGTAGACGCCACGGTGGACGATGGCCCTGATGAGTGCGGCCACGATCTGTGTCAAACAAGTATCAAATTAGTATCGAGTTAGTATCACGAATTAGTATCACCAATGGTATCGTGGCTAACGACAAGTGTCAAAACCGCACACGCACCTCAGGGTACGTCAAGTCGTACATGACGACCAAGATGGAGTCCTCGGCACTGTCGATTTCTTGGACGAGTCGCTGGACTGCCATGCGTCCTCGCTTGGTGCGGTCTTCTCCATAGAAGTTGAGCGTTGCTCGGAACGCGGTTAGCGGCATTCGATTGAGTCCCTCGACCTTCGCTTGCTCCGCAAGCAGGAGTTGCAGCAAGTGTTGCCGATCCTCTTCTTGTTGTTGGCTACGCTGCAGCAGCGCAAGACGGCCAGCCTCGATACTTGCGCGCTCTGCCAGCTGCAGTTGTTGTTGTACGGCTTGATGTCGCGCAACTCGCTCCTCCTGCTCGTCGAGCTGCTGCTGCCGCTGCCCCTGCAGATGCTGTTGGGCGTGGAGTGACACCAGCTCGTCTTGGCGAGCGTGCTGCTGCTGTGTCAACTGGCTCACGAGCGTCGCCTGCTGCTTCTTCAGCTGCTGAGCGAGGTCAGGGGCGGGCTGTGTGGCCACAAGGGCAAGACGTTTCTCAATCTGTACGACTCGCCGCTCCAGGGTGCGAGTCGAGTATGGCAAAGCGCCGCCGGACAATACGGTAACGACGTCGTCGGAGCTGCAGTGCATGCTGCTGAGCATGTGCTCCGCCACCGCCATCAAGAGAGCCTCCATGCTCACGTCCGCGTCCATGCCGAGCTGTGGTTTTCTCCGCTTGTTGTGTTCTGCCTCGTTCTTTTGTAGTGTTCTCAGATGGTGTGGATTACACGAAAAATCAGGTGGATATTCTCCGTGTGCACCACATCACAATTCAAAGTGCGCAGCGCACTTAGTATGTCGTAATCTTGCGTGGTAACATCTTGGCATTTGTATGTGATTGCGGAACAGGGATTCTGGTAGTGATGAAAAAGAGGAAGCGATACCAATGTTGGTACATTCTTCGATACCTACAATATCTGGTTAGTCGATTTGACCTCGTTTTTCGCACTAGGAAAATCGCTGATCCGCAGAAACATACAAATGGTAAGTAGTATCCTGGCATGATTCATCATCACGCGATGAACACTCGTGTAGAGCCGCATTTGCAGAAGATAGACGAGGGGAGGTACAGTCTTCGACTCAAAAGGTACGCGAGGAAGTGGTGTGGGACACGCATGTCTAAATGTACGAAATGACGCAATCTAGTTTTCTTACATTTATGAAATGGAAAGAGCCTATCGCAGTCGCGCACAGATGTGACGTGGTTTCGCTATGCGTCACTTTGCCTACATAGTGAACACAAGTGAGCGCCAAGTGGCGCTTCAGAATGGTGCGGGCAGTAGGCTCTTGCGCAGGTTTCTCTTGCAGCATAGCAAGTGTATCCGACAGTGTCGAGCGGTCCGCTCGTTGCAGGCTCTTTCAAAGGTCGGCAGCGCTGATCCACGCACTTTCGCGCCGCTCATTGGCCGCGCTCACGAACGAATCAGCGCGCGAGGTTGCGTCGAGAAGCCCCAAACTGTGCGCGCCACTCAGACCGGTGGTGGCGCTTCTCTTGCAGTTTGTATGGCGCGGCGGAAGACCTCTGCGCGCGCGAAAGAGTCAACAGACAGCGCTCGCTCGATCGCACGCGTGATCGGTTGATCGGTTGATCGGTCAGCAGCAGCAGGCAGAGGCTTCAGCGAGTGGGAGGCTAGGCGAGCGAGCGAGTGTATCTGCGCGCCGCGTCCGTCGTCCGTGTCTACTGGCACGAGCGAGCGAGCGAGCGCTGTGAAGAGCGGATTGGCGCGCGTGCATGAAGACGGCACAAGTGGAATTCCTCTGCGCGACTCAGGTGCACCGATCGATCGTCCGTGACTCGCAAGCTTCAGCAGCAGCAGCAGAGCTCTCCACCCGTCAACCAACTCCCCTCTCCCCAAGTTCGCTTCACACTCTCAGTGCGCACTAGCCAACCAGCATGGTCTGCCACGCCGACGCCCACAGCTCCATGACGAGCGTGTCGTCCGACAACCCAAACCTGCCGTACGCCGAGATCGTGCTCGACTCGAGCCTCCAGACACCAGTCAAGTACATTGACGTGAACGACCTCGAGAGCGGCAAGCAGGGGATCCAGGTCGTCGCAGTGACCGAGCAGGAAAAGACCGATGCCGCCGAAGCCGCAGCGTCGAAGAAGAGCTTCTGGCTCCTCGTGTACTGCTTCCTCGGCATCATGGTCTCGTTCACGCTCAACGGCCTCGTGCTCGAGAAGATGACGAACCACCGCGTCTTGGGCGAGATGTCGCTCACGTTCGTGTTCTGCTTCTTCTACTCGGTCGTGGCGCTCGCGCTCCGTGCCGCGAACAAAGAGGCGCCGTCGACGATGCCGCAGAGCAAGCTCGTGATTGTCGGCTTGCTCGCGTTCGGGTCGACGATCGCGTCGATGGTCGCGCTGCGCTACGTCACGTTCATCACGCGCATCCTCGGCAAGTCGTGCAAGTCGATCCCAGTCATGCTCGTGGGCTTGTTCCTCGGGAAGAAGTACGCGCTGAAGAAGTACGTCTCGGTCGTCGTGCTCTCGATCGGTGTCGCCGTGTTCCTCGTCGGCACGGCGCACGAGAAGCAACACCACAAAGCAGTCCAGACGAACGAGATCCGCGACCACGTCGCTGTGCACGAGCGCACGCCGAACGTCTTCCTCGGTTTCTCGCTCTTGCTGCTGTCGCTGCTGTTTGACGGCGCGACTGGCGCGCTCGAAGACAAGTACATGGAGCAGTACCACATCGGCGCGTTCGACCTCATGTACACTGTGAACGTGTACAAGTGCGTGTTCGCCGCCGTTGGGATGGTCGTGATGGGCGAGATCCCGACGTTCGTGGACCAAGTGATCCCGTCAATGCCGAACCTCGTGCTCCTGAGTCTCACAGGCGCGATGGGCCAGGCGTTCATCTTCTTCACGATCAGCAAGTTCGGCGCGCTTACGACGTCGATCATCGGGACGTGCCGCAAGGTCCTGAGCATCGTGCTCTCGGTCATTCTGTTTGGCCACATCCTGTCGCTCGAGCAGTTCATCGGCCTTGCCGTGTCGTTCCTCGGCATTGGGCTCAACTGGGTCCGCATGGACTGCTTCAGCAAGAAAACCAAGACCGACAAGGCAGCAGGTCCAGGCAAGAGCGTCGCAGTGAAAGACGCCGAGGCGCACGAGCTCCTCGAGTCGAGCGACGACACGGCGGACTCGGACTCGGACGACCAGCAGCTGCTCACGTCGCCAACGCACGACGAGTTGCTCACGATGAAGCCGCGCGACGACCTCAGCAGTCGCGACGTCGAGCGCGGACTTGAGCTCGTGAACGTCTGGGCACGCACGCACGATGCAGCACCGGAGCACACGACGACTGCCGCGCGCGCTGTCTAAGCACTCGCGCCTTATTAATCCCCAGCCTATTTAGCCACCCGCCATGATGCGCCGACGTTGAATGGAACGAGAGCATTCGGTCGCACTGTCCTCCTGCGTCTCGTTGTGCATCTGTCGATCAGTTTGTATCACTTGGATGGCACTTGGAGTATGACGCTGTGTCTCTGCGAGGACTCTTCAGGATATCGAACACAGAATGGACAGTGAGCATGCGACTGGAGCTGTTACCACTACTGACTCGGGACTGCAGCGGCAGCTGCGCTCTTGTCCGCGAGCCTTTTCTTCTTCGTGTGCTCTGCGATGCGGTCGCGCAGCTCTTTGATCTCCAAGTCTGCGTGCACGAGCTGCTCCTTCGCTTCGTGGAGCTCGTGCGTGACAAACTCCTGCGCTTGTGCGAGCGTCTTGAGCACAGCGACGTCCGAGTACGTAGGAAAAAACTCTTGCAGCGCGTGCGGCGGGGCTTCGCGGTCCGGTCCTGCTCGCCACGTTTGATGGAGTGAGTGCCGAGGCGAACACACAGTCAAAGGAATGCCCATAGATCACAAGCGCACACACCTGCCATGAGCTTCTTGTAGAAGAACTCGGTCGGCTCGTTGAACACGAGCTCGTCGTAGAACTCGCTGATCACTGGCTTCTTCGTGCTCGCGGGCTGGTTCCCAGGCGGATAGAGCACGAGCATGTGGATGATGTCGACCGGCTTCTCGTGCGCGTCGTGGAAGTGGATCTGAATGCGCGTCTCGAACTCGCCCCAGCCAAACTCGGTCACTTCGTACGGCGGCTCTGTCAGCACTGCAGCAAGACATGACGTAGCGCGGCGTGGTGCAGTGCACACGCGCGCGTGCATACAGAGACATCAGTTCCTACGCACACAAGCACGCACGCGCACGCAAGCGAGAGAGCGCACACAGACGCACCGCGCACGGGGTTGGCAAAGCTCATGTGCAGTGTGATCACGACTTTTGAGATCATGTACGACAGGTCCTCATTGTCGACGCCGCGGAGGTAGATGGACCAGCGGTGCGTCTTCGTCTCCTCGGCCTTGCGTCCGAGGTACGTCGCTGCGGAGCCGTACACGATCGGCTTGCTCACGATCACGTTCTTCTGTCGCGCATCCGCCATTTTCGCTTGTTTGTTGCTTTGACTGTTGCTTTGTATCGGCATGCTAAATGACGCCATGGTAGTCATCCATTGCTTTTGAGTTGGTTGCCCGCACTCACACACGCGAACATGAAGCGCAAGCTCGAGTCTGCACCGAGCGACAGTAGCGCCGCTGCAGCAGTCGTGACGACAGCAGCAGCAGCGAGTGGCGAGAGCGACGTCAAGCGAGGTGCGCTCGTGACCCTGTGTGCTGTAGCTCTCGCGCTTTCATGCACGCGTGCTCTTGAGTGCCCGACGACCAAGCACAAACCAACCACAACGTCTGCATGCATATGACTGCCGAGCAGCGCGCGCACAGGTAGAGGACAAAGCAGACGCAACAGCAAGCGCAAGTAGCAGCAGCGCAGCGACATCAGCTACGAAGAATGTGATCGAGCTCGACGAGTCGATCGACGTCGAGACGTTCTTTAGACAGGACTGCGACCGCGCAGCCGAGGTGCGTCCGCCACTCAAGCACTCAAGCACTCAAGCACTCGTGCCTCGTGATCGTCGATTTCTCTCTCTCTGACACGCCATCGCGCGCTTTGCTTGCTTGTACGCGGCCCTACAGCGCCTGTTAGAGCAAACAAAAGCGCGCTGCGCAGACCTCCGCAGCGAGTTTGAGCGCTCGAAGCAGGCGATCCTGAGCAGCATCGCAGCAGAGAAAGAGAACCTGCGCAGCGACCCGGACGGTACGTCTCTGTGCGCGCATGTAGAATCGACAAGCAGGTGTGCGTTTGCTCACTAGACGTCGCATGCATCTGCGTCTGAGCGAAGCTGCACCGCGTCCTGTTGCGTTCGACGTCAGCATCAAGTGCGTCGCGGGTCCATACAAAGGCCACGTGTTCGCTCTCCACTTGGACGCCGTACGTCTCGCACTGCTGCTGATGCTGCTTCCAGTTGCACGTACGATACACGCGGCTCTGTGTATCGCCTTACACTGCTCTCCCATGTGACCACGTGACCAGGTCGCGCGTCGGTCGTGCCTCATTGGCCGCTCCACTGGCCGCAAGTTCCGCGCTCCGAACGGACTGAGCATGCCGAAAGACGCCGAGGTGTCGACGACGCACGCACAGGTGCGTCCAGTCCTGCTCATGCGGTCGGTCTGTCTGTCTGTTTGTCAACGTAGCTGTCCTGACGTCCTATTCATTCGCTTGACGATCGATCCCTTCGACACACGCGGCGCAGCTCCGTCTCGAGCCCGACGGCCGCGTCGTCTTCGTCGACCTCGACTCTACGAACGGCTCGTACATCAACGACGAGTCTGTCGAGCCACATGAGCCGCACGAGCTCAGCACTAGTGCTCCGAACCACGTGAACATTGGCGCGTCGGCGCTGCTCGTGACGGTTGCACAGCGGTCCTAGGCGCCTGTGCTCCTACTCGTGCAGCCAGCACGCAGACGCACAGCCGACGACTCAGCGAGGCAGAGATCCGCATAAAGTATCATAGTTCTCTTTCTCTCGTAGCGCCTACTGCTCCATGCGCTCGCTCGCGAGGTCTCTTGCGAGGACTTTGCTCGTCACTGTACGATGTGCTGGCGCACGCTGCGAGCCACTGGCGCGACTGATACGTTTACGACCGCGCGATCTTGTCCTTAATCTCGTCCACGAACTTGTCGGACTTGTCGAGTTGCGCCTGCGCGTCGCTGTCGCCCTTGAACGCGAGCTGGCACGTCGTCCAGCTCGAGCCGGCGCCAGCACCGGCGCCGA
This sequence comes from Globisporangium parvum, assembly GCA_023333885.1. Lineage (NCBI taxonomy): Eukaryota > Oomycota > Peronosporomycetes > Pythiales > Pythiaceae > Globisporangium > Globisporangium parvum. The sequence continues at coordinate 50,842 of JAASFT010000022.1, forward strand.
AGCCCGTGAGCGCGCCACGCGCACCGCCCGAGCCTGCAGTTGTCGGTATCAATACGAGTTCACGCACGTGGATAGACAGAACCACATCCAGCATGAGTGCGAGCGTATTCGAGAGACGCTATGCCACTCAACCAAAGTGACAACCATGCAGCACACGTACGCGCGAGGACGACCGACGTGAGGCCACCGGCGACGAGACCCGCAGCAAAGTGGAGCGTGAAGTTCTCGATGCACTTGTCCCACTTCTCGGAGATGCGGAACTCGGACGGCACGCTGTTGTTGTTGTCGCTCATGGTCGCGATGTGCTTGCTCTTGCTCTTGCGGCTGCTGCTCTTGATGCGCTCGCTTGTGCGTGCGTACTGGTTGGGGATTCAGACGTGCAAATGCAGGGAGCGCCGCAGATCAGTCGATAGGCTATCGCTTTGAAGAGGGCCAGCAGTCGATGGCGTATCGTTTTAAAGAGGGTTGCATGCCTTTTGTAACGTATGCATTCGTTTCTGCAGTGCAACGCAGCGATTGGCCGACAGGAAATCAACGATTCCACACACTTGGCTCGATTCGCGGCAATAGTTTCTGTCGCTGTTTTAACCAGCAACGCAGTGGAAAGGAAGCCAAGCCATCAGCATGGGTGGCGACGCCGACGACGAGCGCGTCGTGCTGCTCGGCACGGTGCAGGAGCGCCAGAGCGTCGACGACGGCTCGCCATACGCATGCAAAGCCGGCGGCTCGCCGGTGCGTCCATAGCTCCCTCTCTGTTGCTCTCGTGACGCGATTGCAATGGCATCGCTTGTCCGGCACCGCTTGTCGGACAAGTGCTCACAAATGCTGCGAACTAACGTCTGCGCTGCTCGGATGATGTTTGGTTTGCAGGCGTGGTACAACCGCAGTGAACCGCCACAGGAAGCCGAGACGCTTGTGTGCCCAAACTGCAGCAAACCGCTGTTCCTCGTCACGCAAGTGTACGCACCAGTGGACACAGACCGCACACTGTACGTGTTTGGCTGCAACTCGGTCGCGTGCACCGAGACACCGGGAAGCTGGCGCGTGCTGCGCGATGAGAACGAAGTCGCAGAGGCCGCGCCTGCAGCGGCGAGCGCTAGTCCGAGCGCTGCAGCGCCGCAGACGGTCGCGAGTGCATGGGACGCAGGGTCCGACAGCGACTCGAGCGACTGGGGCGAGAACGACGACAGCAACGACCCATTTGCTAGCGCGAGTGGCAGTGTCAGTGACGACCTCATTGACTTGGAGAAGCTCCTGCTGCAGCGTGACGACGCAATGTCGGCTGCAACGAACCCGAGTGCGAGCAAGAAGCCGAGCAAGCCGAGTGCGACCGCAGCGCCACTCGCAAGTGCAGCAGGTGCTCCTACTTCTACACAGATAGCACCACTTGCGTTCCCTGCCAAGCCGATTGAAGTCGTCGACGAACCGTACGAAGACTACACTGCTGAGCACGACTACTCGCACGAGAACGCGCTGCTCGAGGACTACATGAAGCAGGAAGAAGAGGAGAAGTCGGCAGATGTCGGCGACTTGCGCAAGATCCTCTCGAGCGCCAAGAAAGGCGGAGCCGAGAGCACCAGCACTAACGCAAGTGGCAAAGCGTCGAGCGAGTCGTACGAGAAGACGCCGGCGCAGCAGCGCCACTTTCTGCGCTTCCAGAAGCGCATGAGCCGCTGTCCGCTCCAGTGTCTCCGTTACGACTACGGCGGCGAGCCGCTCTGGCCGATGCCCAAGCCGCAAAACCTGAAAGTCCCAACGTGCGTCTGCGGCGAAGAGCGCGTGTTTGAGCTCCAGCTCACGCCGACGCTCATGTACTTCCTCAAGGTCGACGCGTTTGCGAGTCCAGTCCCACCTGCTGCGGCGCCAGCGCCAGCACTGGACACTAGTGCTGCAACAGCAGCTCCTCCGCTCGCGCTCAAGTCAGCTGGTACTGCCATGGACTGGATGGGCGTGCTGGTGTACAGCTGCCCAAAGAGCTGCTCGCGCAGTCGTGAGGAGTTTGTCTACGTGTTGCCAGCCGAGAAAGCGTAGCTGAGGATGATCGAGGAATGGATGCATGAGTGGATGAACTGGTTGGTATGCAGCGGGCCGAGTGCGTGGCGCTATGGCTTGTAGGTGTGTATGTGGGTGTGTGCTCTGTGAGGAGCGCAGAGCCCTTGTTCGGGCGACGATAGACGCTTCTCTCACACCACCACAGGCACAAGCACATCAACTCGTTCGACAACTACACGGTGCTTTTGGATCACTAGCCTCGTGCATCTGGTACATACACCCACTAACTGATCTCACTACAACACCATGCTCCCAGTGATCGCAAGCACGAGTGCTACACATGCCGCACTCGCTCGCGCACTCGCAGCAGCGCTGCTTGACGACTGCGATGTGCCTGATGATCCATCTGCTCCAATTTCTGTCGACGTGCTGGCCAAGGTCTCTGCTGGAACGCGCGCTGGCACACTCAGCTTGACGCATGTAGCAGCAGTTGCGCCACTCGTCTTGCCTGTGAACGAGACTCGCTTGGTTCGTGCATCGTCCGCCGAGCTGCCGCCAGCGACGCTCACGCCTGTCAGGTTGTGGCTTGCCGCGACGCAGATTCGGCCGACCGCGCTTGGCGAAGCAGTGATCTGCGAGCTGATCGACTCGCCGTGGAACAAGATCGCGCCAGAACTTATGCTCGCCAGTGACAGCATGTCGCTCGTCCAGAGCGCACCGAGCTCCACTTGGATACCGCCAGTCTTGTGTGTTGTAAGCGACACGCTCGAGGCAACGATCGCGCTCTTGGCGGCGGCGATGAACACGGTGCCTTCGCCACTGTTGGCGATCTGCAGCACCTCGCCTGTGGACCCGCCGTCCTTCTGCATCTCTCTCACGCGGACGTTCTCAGCAACGACTGCGCCGATCAGAGACGCTGGTGTGAGTCCGACGATCGTCGTGAAATTGCTTGGTGTCGGACCGGCTGACGCGCTTGCCTTGAGCCGCACTTGCAAGCTCTGTGCGCCAGACGCTGGAGTAGCAGCGGCTACGACCACTTCGACTTGGTCGAGTCGCGCCACGTTCTCTCCGAGTACCATGACGCGACCTGCGTACGGCTCACCGCTGTTGTATCCGCGCACTTGGTCCACGATCGCAGCTCCTGCTGCAGCGAGTCCGATATCGACGCGTGCTTGCTCTGGGCCGCCTGTGCGGCGGATCATCCACGTGCGCGCCTTGATCGTGTCGTCGCTGCCTCCTTTGCTATTGCTCGCAACCTCGTCGATCACGAACCCTGCAGCAGCACCACTGCTCGCAAACGACGCTGTCGACGTCAGCGCACTTGTTGGATCCTGCTGCAGTCGACGCCCGCGACTTCCACTCATCGACGCGTCGGAGCTCGCGAGAACGCCTTGCTCGACTACGACGTCGCCAGGACCGTCGGAGAAGACTTTGCGCACCGAGTTCTTCTTCCGCAGCGCCACCTCGATGAGGAGATACTCGCCCGCGAGCGGCTTTCGCGTCGTCGACACGCTCATCGAGCCATTGTTGTAGTAGACGCCGACCGCCTTGACCACGTCTTCCGAGCTACCAGAGACGTTGATCTCTGCAGCAGACTCCGCAGACACCAGAACTGACGGTGCGTGCGAGACAAACACTCGACCGGGGACGTCCAGCGTCAGTTTGCCGAGCTCGGTCGCGGCGCCGTTGATCTGCCAGAGGCTGGTGAACCCTGCGTTCGCACTCGCTCTCGCGCTCGCGTTCGCTTGGACGACAGGGCGTTGGAGCACAGTCGCGTTCTCGCGCGCCAGTGCTGGAGAGATGGCAAAGCAGATGCAGCAGAGAAGCTGGAGCAGAGGAGCAAGCGCCATCGCTGTCCCGGCTTTGAATCGAGCGAGCTCGTGGTGCCTCGCTGGGCGAGAGGTTGTCGAATGAGCTGTGCTGAGCGAGTGCGCGCGTGCATCCGTTCGCTGACGGCTGCTGCGAGTACTGCAGCAGTGACCACAGAAGCGCCTTTGGCTGGCAACGCAGCGCGGGTGTATGCCCACCGAACCACACTCACTCGCTGGATTGCTTGCTCCGCTGCACTAACGACGTCATTACAAGCAAGTGCGTCGGTCTCTGTGCGCGTGTTTGGGTGACAGGCTTGACTGGTCCGCGCACAGCGAGTCCAACGCCATACCCACTGTGTACTCGCGATCGAGCAAAGCGCCAATGGAGGTCTCTTGTCATCGTCCCACCAAGGCATCCAGAAGGACAAGCGCAAACAAACCGCCTCACGAAGCTCAGTGGAGGCAACCCGAGTACGCGCACAGGCGCGAGGGGCGATCTCAATACCGACGTAGAGCAAAGACAAGTGTAGCAGCGATCGAATGAGTGCGGCGCGCCACGGGACCGCGGCGATCACTGTGATAGAAAGCGCTACACGTATGATCTTGGGGCGAACGGAAGAGTTGGCCGCACAGTCTTGTCGAGCGTGGCTGACGACGCCATACAGTTTGAGTACCCAACGTCGCACACAGCGCAGCGACAACGTCGCTGTGTCGAATACAGATGATGCACACAGCGCAGCGTTCGCTTTGACCAACGAGTCAATGGCTTCACCAGCTCTTTTGACCCGAAGTCGTTTGTTTGAGTGAATGAAGTATAGTTAAACATTGCTATTTGTAAGTGAGTGGTCAAGCCTGTCCTAGTGATGAAATGGAGGTATTTATCATTTTGACTTGACCTTTGCAAGAAAAACGGTACAATTTCAGGTTGCAATTTCGTCCAATCACTGGCGTTCAATCCAAGTTAGCAAAAATCTGTAGCTAAACGGCTTGACAAAACTATGATCACAAATATATACTTGGATGTGTTTCTGCATATTTTTCGTGTGCCAGACATATATATATCCGTTTGACGTAGATATGTAATGCAGGTGTTCAAGCTGAATGGACAGTGCCGGCATATTTGCTATATTTCGAATTTGTTATCGAGTTGTATGGTTCACAAGGCCGCGAGGTCTTGAGCTATCTCGTCGCCGAGCACCAGCATAACGAACGACGGAGAGAGTGCGAGCCGTTCCTTGACCTGAGCCCAAGTATGCTCGATTGGCTGGAGCTCCGGGTGATAGGGTAGAGTGCAGTGGACAGGGTCTCCATGGGCACAGGCAATCTCAGTGGCGCGGTAACATGGTGTCGGTCAATTGGTAAGATAGCCGGCTGGTTGGCAGCGACGAGCATCAAGCTCGGGCTTCACCATTCTCGATTCGAATGCGATTCCTGTGTTTGCACACACAAAGCCTATCAGTTATAATTCAAAAGGCAGCGAAAAATTCACGAAATATATCTTACCCTTGCCTTCAACCAGTCTTGAACAGTTGATTTGGTTGCACTGCTGGTGGGTGCTGAATTCATCACGCGCTTGTGGAACGCAGCTCCGTTTGTGTGGATGTTACACAGCAAGTATTGGTCAGCCAGGAGAGCGCACAGGTTGGTAAACCAACGTTAGAAGAGTTTAGCTGTAAAGTAACCGTGATAATCGTCAACTTCGCCTCTCTTCGGCATTAGATGGACTGGTGTTGTTTTTCAAACAGTATGATACTGTTCGATACAAATCCAGCAGTAACATAAACTTATCATGCTGTATCAAACACGGCCAGTGAGAAGAGATCTATTGCTGCGACGACGACGATGGAAAGAGTCATTCCGCAGATGGCGTCTGCGAGCGCTGCTGCGGCTGCGTCGGCATAAGCACCTGTGCTGCAGCACACGCTGTCTGTTACTGTAGCTGGAGTCGACGAAGAGTCACTGTCGTCGCCGACTGCGCGCACGAGAACACAGACAGACAACTGTGAAGTCGACGATGACCGCGCCACATGTGACTCGATGGCGATTGCGTCCGACAGCGAGCAGTTCATAGGCGCAGTTGGGACGACGCGACCACGCCACGCGCGCTCGCTACTTTGTCCTGGGTGAAGAAGTACTGGAGAGCGATGCGCTTCACGGACGCGGAGACCATGTCGTTGTGCATCGTCTTGACCGCACTCTGGTTGTCGATCACGGTGCGGGGAACGATGTGTAAATCAAGCACCTCTTGCAGGAGCTGTCGAATCCAGTCGCACTGCGACACACTGGTAGCGCCTGAAACGAACTCGGCCTCCATTGTGCTCATGGCGACGACTGCTTCTTTGCTGACCACGCGATCGGTCGGCCACAGGCGGTTAACGGCATGCCGCTTGTCGACATGCGGTCGACTCGGTCTCCAGCCCGCGACAAACCGAATGACGATGTCGAGCTCAGTAGCTGGGTCGCTGACCTTCGAGTTGTGGAGGCTGTGAATAGCTGATCCCTTCAAATACCGATCGATTCTCCTGATCAGTTTCCAATAGCACAGATGCGGATGCTCACAGTGTCTTGACGCAACGTTCTCCGCAAACGCGATGTCCGACGTGTGAAGTTAGCGATACACAGGAGCAAACCGAGAGCTTCGCGCTTGTTGCACATCGACGGCTGCTTCGCTCATCGTCCATTGGTGTCGCGGCCTTGTGTGCTCGAGGTTGAACGTGCGCAAAGCGTCTTCGACTGTATGTCGGTGTGTCAGGAAGTAGCTTGAGGTTCTCTCGTGCACCACGATGCCTAGGAACTTGCGTACTGGCCCGAGCATCTTCACAACAAAGCTAACTTCGAGGTGACGAGCCACTTCACTAAGTTCTTTGAAGTCCTTGGCGGCTAACAGGATGTCGTTGACGTAGAGCCCAAGAACCACCCCACTCGGTCGCTGCTGTGTAGAAGATTCAACGGTCCATGTGAGACTTGGTGAAGCCGAGAGTCGTGATGAACACACCGATCGTTGCGTTCCAACAGCAGCCCTCTGCTTCAGGCCGAATAGCGGCTTCAGCAGCTTGAACGCCTTGCCTTCATCCACTTGAATTTGTTCCGGTGCTTTCATGAAGATCGTCTATTTCAGAACGTCCTCGACGTACGCGTTCAGCACGTCGCCGTGCTCGAGATGAAACCGAGCGTGCTCGACAACGCGAAGAACAGACGGACGCTCGGTATCTTGAGCACTGGCGCGAACATGTCGGAGAAGTCGACGCCGTACTTCTGGCTATATCCACAAGGCGCGCCTAGAAGCGTTCGAAGTCACCATCGGAGTCGAACTTGATCTTCAACACCCACTTGCAGTCGACGATGGTAGTGTTGTCGTGCGGCTCGTCCACGACATCCCATGTGACTTTTGCAATCAGGGCGTTGAGCTCCTTCTGCATGGCTGCATACCATTCCTATCGCAATGCATCGCGAACAGACTTCGGCTCATGCACTCAAATCAGGATCGTAGCAGCCGCATCAATGAAGCGCACTGGCTTCTTGACGTCATGGCGGCTGCGTCGCTGCGCCAGCAGTTGTTTATCTGGCTGTGGGACTCCAGCTCCGACGGCAGACACCTCGCGACTCGCTTCAGCCTCGCTTGCGCTATTGAAGTGCTTCGAATCACGGGTACCGAGCTGCTGCACGTGCTGCGAGACGACGATCTTCTTCGTCCGAGCAATGTACACTCTGTTGCCCTTGGCCTTGTCGTCGACGCCGACAAACGCTCCGCTCTCGAACTTTTTCTTGGTCACCATGATCTTACTCTTGATGCGCACGGTTACACTCTGCCCCTCCTTCATCGCGCGACTCAAGTCCGGCTTCGTTCCAGTGAGTACCTCGATCGGCGTCGCGCAGGCGGCGACTAATTAGGTCGGCAAATGGTTCCAAAGCCACGACTGGTGCTTGAGAGCTTCGCATCACAAGGATCGAGGCACGGCCGGCGCGCCTGCCATTATGGATCTCATGCCGTCGAAGAGTGTGCGATGGCGACGCTCGACCTCAACGACGACTCGTCTAGTTCGGTCAGCTACCGGCGCATTCCGCGAGACTCGCCACGCGCGCATCTCGCTCGTGTTGAACTCGTTGTCACTTCTCACGAACTTAGCTCAGATGTCGTGCTGTAGCTCGAAGCGTAGTACGAAGGAGGAGAAGAACGGGAATCAATTGAACTTGTGCTTCATGAGGAAGATTTCGCCGTAGCTCGACGCGTAGTCAGCGACATGGAGGACGTGTTCGTTGCCAATATAGTCCTTTGACATGACGTTGGTCTTGATGTCGACTCCAACGACAGCACCGACTTCGTCAACAGGTGCGGACTCCGACGAGCGTTCTTTCCCTTGGCGGTGCGAGTCTGCTTTCCTTCGCGACACGCGATGCAGTAGATGTGGAGCTTGTCCGTGATATGCACATTGTCAGCGAGAGCGTGGTTCTTGATGAGAGCAATGTCGTCGAGGTTGACGTGGCCAAGTCGTTCGTGCCACGCCATGAGCGAATTGCTTGCTGTCGCAGCGACGTTTGCTTCGGCGATCGATGTCACCTGTGCGCAGAGGCAGTGCAAGCCGTTGCACTTCGAAGCCGTGCCGACAGTTGTTTTCTCGGGTGGCGTAGGTCGTGGATACATCAAGTGGCTTCAGAGTTCGTTCGATGCACTCGACCTACCTGTGGTGTTTGCGCATTCGAACACCGTTCAGCAGATCAATCGAATACCTCTCCATGGTGACAACGTTGACTGTGCGCGTTCACGCGGGGCGGGCAACTTCTGGACATGTGTGTGAACCGAGATCTTGAGCAAATTTGTCAGCAGACGCCGAGGAGCGTGGTGATCCATTGTGGAGGAGAGGAATGGGACGCCGTGCTATCACGAAGGAAATAGTACGCACTCGTCTGTGAGCAAGTGATATGGATGGTTGAGCCAGAAAGTCGAAGGTGCATACTTGTACCACTTGACGCACCTCGATTGCTGTTGTCATGATGGTCGGAGGTGTGTGTGGCTAAAAGATGCCGCGCAGCGTCGATGGTTGTATATGAGAGCTCTAGAACAGGTCACTAATACTTGACTGCACAAGCGGCTTCGGCATAGTATTGACATTGAGCTCATTCACCAAGCTCAATAAGCGTGTGTACCGTGCTGCTTCTGGCGATCCAGGCGCCGTTGCTGTTCTCGTGTGTGTAGCTGGGGAGTGTTGTCCGCGAATGATCTGCTTCTCACGCACTTTTGAACATGTACATATGTTCACTTGCATTTAGTTTGCCTTATCCTTTCAACATATATATATATATATTACCTATTTGTGATATATTCTCTACTATAGCATGTCATCCAAGTCAACCAAACAGCCAAAGGTGCGACACCAACGACCGACCAACAATGCGCGTACTTCGTCTGCGCTCGACGCTGCTCGCTCAGCGCGGCGCCTCGCGGACTCACGCTACTACCGCTCGTGCGTTGCGGCTAGTAGCGCCGTCGTCGACTGCCGTGCCGCTCCACCTGCGCCACGTTGGCAGCAACAGCAATGCGCGGAGCTTCTCAGTCACGTCCAAGTTCCCGACGCAGGACGAGTCTGCGATCCTCGCACACTCGGACGACGACCACGACCCGAATGTCTCGCAACTCGTCTGTGGCAGCTGCAACACGCCCATCAGCCAGACAAAGGACCTCATCTTCTTCAAATGGTACGTGCGTGGCTGCAGACATTGCCGTACACAGGTGACATACGCATGACTGACCGCGTGTGGCGCAATGCCAATGACTGCGTCATTGCTGCTGCTCTTGCTGCATGATGTAGGAAGAATGGGATCCACTTGTCGAGCATGACAGACGCGCCGCTGCGCAACTTGCACTCGCAGGACCACTGGGACGAGGACGTGCACTGGAAGAAGCACAAGCTCCACTGCCTCAAGTGCGGCAACAACGTCGGGACGATCGCCAAGGTCTTTGCGAGTGACAAGATCCTCTTTAGCGCCAAGCACGTGGCGATCCAGATGCCTGCGAACCAGTCGCCGCTCATCTCGGTCTCGGGCTACCCGTCGTCGCAGCTCGGGTTCTCGTACTGGACCGAGCTCATCTTGATGCTCGAGTCGCAGCCGTCGCTCAAGGACGCGCTCGAGATCCGTCGCGTACGCGTCATAGCATCTCCTTTGCCTGCTGCGCGTGTGATGACATCGCGATTGAGCGCTGACAGCGCGTGTGCCTGTGTGGTGCTGCGTAAGACCAGATTGACCAGATCCGAGACGCGAGTGGCGAGCGCAAGATGCTGAACCGGAAGCTGCTGCTCGCAAAGGACCTGCGCGCACTGCTCCGTGTCGTCGACGAGCACGTACGTTTGCGCTTTGTCTGCTCTGCTAAGTCAGCGACTGTCTCAGTGTGGCTAACTGGAGCGCTAGCACAAAGAAGAGAGAGCGAGGGACTAACTCCAGTGGATGGATGTGCGCCTTTGCTGCTCTGCGTGTCCAGTCGACCGAGATGAACGCTGTGAACATCTCGACTGCGCTCGACCGCGCGTCTCGCTTTGTTGCGAACCAGACAGCAACGCGGACGGTGCGTCTGCACGCTTCTCGCTGCTCTCTCTCTCTCTCTCTGAGTTGCGCACGTGCTGAGTCACGCTAACTGGCACTGTCCTCACGGTCTGGCATCGCTGCGCTTTGTGTATCTGATGAACAAACAGTCTGGACCGCCGCGCTTGACGATCAGCACCACGTCCGAGGCGCCAGAGGACGAGCTCCTTGACATCTCGTCGCACCTGATGGCTCGCCCACGCACGGCCGCAGAGCTAGCGGTCGAGAAGAAGCGGTGCGTCTGTTGCTCATTCAGTCGACCTGGCCACACGACTGCAACACGCGCTCGACTCACTATGCACTTGCTCCTTGTCCTCGACAGCTTCTGGGACCTGATCCAGTCTGCTGAGAACCTCGTGAACTTCAGCATTGCGCCACTGAAAGGCGGCTACGAGATCGCAAACTTCCTCGCCTCGCTCATGCGTCTCGGCGTCGGGCGAAAGAGCATCCTCGAGTGCGTCTTGCCTCTCACTGCACGTGTTCATACACCACTGGCGATGCTATCCAGCGGACTGGGATCTAACGCACTGTCTGCCATCTCTCGCTCTCGTGTGTGCACGCATCGACTGCTACGCTTCGCACTCAGACCCATTGCCAAGCAGACGCTGTTTGTGCTCAAGGCCGACGCCGACGCGCCGGCAGTGAACGCGCACGAAGCGTCGATCATCGCTGGCTCGATCGTGCACCTGTGCTCGAAAGCCGAGCGCGACGAGCCGTGGGTGACTGACCTGCTCCACGCTGCCGCCGACCTTGTGCTCGCCGAGTCTGCGCGCAACGGCGAGCCGAGCGGACCGAGTACACTCGTGCCGCTCGTGCGCGCGTTTGTGATCGCAAACGCGTTCCACGACGCGCTCTTTGCCCTGCTCTTCCGCGAAGTCGCTGTGAACGGCCGGCTCGAGCACGCGCCGACGCTGTCGCCGCACAAGCTCCGCGCACTCAAGTCCAAGATGTACCAAGTGCATCTCGACTGCGAGCTGACCAACCGCGCTGCAGCGCTGCGGCTCACGCCTGCGCAAGCGCGCGAGTACAAGGAGATCTTTGCGAGTCAGGAGTCGCACGTCAAGAGCTCGTCGTTCCGGCTCCAGCACTTGGTCTCGACGGCGCTCGTGGACATGCGCATGGCGCACGACCAGGCGCTGGCGCTCGACGCTGGCTACGCAGTCGACATTGCGCTGCCGCGGCACCACATCGCGATCGAGATCAACGGCGCCGAGTGCTACCAAGTCGTCGAGCGCGACGACAGTGACAGTAGCGAGAGCAGCAGCATGGACCATGCGAGCGACAAGCCGTTTGGGTTTGTCGACCTCAAAGCGCGCCATCTCGGAGACCTCGGCTGGGTCGTGATCCAGCTCCGCGCCGACAAGTTCCAGCAGCTCGCAACTGTCGACGACCGCGCGCGGTACTTGAGCGTACTGCTCGAAGTCGCAACGAATGCGCGGCGACACCTGCAGCAGCAGCAGCAGCAGCAGCAGCAGCAGCAGTGAGTCGCGTGAGCGCTAGTCTGCGCTGGGTCGCGTGGTCGACTCAATAGACAGCGATGCGAGACTGAGCGTCCTAGGACAGGAGCACGTGGGAGTCAGTCAATAGAGCCAACACACACACCATGACGCAAAGAAGGCTCTCTCTATGGCTCTGGGTATGCACGTAAGGATGGATGGATGGGGCTGGCTGAACGCCCTAGGCGCGCCGCTCAGGCGCTCAGTTCTGCTTGCTCTTCTTCTTCTTCTCCTTCTTCTCCTTCTTCTCCTTCTTCGGCTCAGCCGCTGCGCTCTCTGCGGCAGTCGCGTCCTCTGCTGCGTCCGTCTTGCTCGCCTTCTTGCTCGCCTTCTTGCTCGCCTTCTTGCTCGCCTTCTTGCTCTTCTTCTTGTCGGCTGGTGCCTCCTCAGCTCCTGCCTCTGCTGCCTCGTGCTCTTCTCCCTCGTTCTCGTCCGTTGCAACAGCGTCGAGCTTGCGCTTCTTGCTCTTCTTCTTCTCCTTCTTCTTCGTCGACTCGACGACCGGCTCCTCGTCCTCTTCGACTGGCTCCGGCGCCGGCGTCTCCTCCGCGTCCTCGTCGGCGTCGCTCTCAGTAGTCTGCTTGCTCTTCTTCTTGCTCTTCTTCTTCTCCTTCTTGCTCTTCTTCTCCTTCTTCGCCTTCTTCTCCTTCTTCTCCTTCTTGCTCTTCGTCGTCTCGCTGCTCACGTCCGTCGCACTTTCGTCAGCGTCGCTCTTGTCGTCGTCCTCGTTAAAGCGCTTGTGGTCGTAGCCGCCTTCGCCCTGGCGCACGAACATCGAGTACAGACCTGTCGATTGCCAAACAGAAGCGTCAGTGTCTGCGCTGTCGAGCAGACCTCGCTGTGAATGGCTCTCTGTCCATGGCACGCACCGTTGTTGGGCAGTCCGTCCGTGCGCTTCGCACCCTTCTTGCCGACGCTCGAGCCAAATCCAAGACCACCCTGAACACCACAGTAGCAACGTCAGCTCCATTCGTCCGCTTGACGTGCTCGCGCGCAACGCAATCGCTCAGCAGCGACGTGACGTACGCTCTTGCCGCCAGGACGGAGCTTCGAGAGCACTTCGTGCATCTGGATGAGCTTCTGGTCCTCCATGTCGCTGCTGCTGGACTGCTGAGTGTCTGTGGATCAAGCGTGCGTTGGCGCTGCAGATGTGCTGATGCTGCTGCTGCTTCGATCGACTGCCGTGGCTGCGCTTGATGCCTCTTGTTCCAAGGCAAGTCAAGCGAGGCGTGTTGGTTGCTTCGGCTGCTCTTGATGCCAACGATTGTTGACTTGATGTAAGTATGAGTACAAACATAGGGCGTACACTATGTGCGCGCACACTACGAACCCCTCTCAAAAGTATTCTAATATAAAACGGCTGTCATATTTTTACTTGGGTTCACTATGCATATGTCAGACAGCGAAAACACTAATATTAAATGACTGTCATACTTTTATATGGGCGTTACTATTGTTTGAACAGATTGGAATCATGACTTAAATACATTATCGAAGAGTATGTGTGTGAATGTGTGTAAGGCTCATTTTGCGAATGAGCCTTACTTTCGTATTCCACACCTGGCGCAAATTGCGAATGACAAAATGCTCGTTGACTTAACGATAAGTTACATTGTTGCTTTTGTAATTGTCGCACTGTGATTGTCTTAAAAAGCTTGAAACAACTACGTGGTACACATCATGTCCGCACTCATTTTTGTCACTATTGGATTTTGAAGCTCAAGCGCTCAAGCTCTCGAGCTCGCTTGCCACACCCAGCGAGGACTGCATGGTCAACGACGTCGCGACGAGGCCGAATGAGCTTCAGCTAGCGGGTTTGATTGATCCGCGGCGCACGATCGATCCACCTTGACAAACGCAGTCTCGATCTGGCAAAACAGCGCTCGTGTCGCCGAACTGAATCGAGGCTGCGGGACGCGCTTGCGGCACGCAGCTCAGGTGTCACGCGCCAGTCAGCCAAGCGAGCGAGCGTGTATGAACGCGTTAATCGCGCTCCAGTCGCGGCATGCGGCTGTTGTCGTTGTTGACGTGGACATTGCGCCAGCATGATGCAAGCTCACTGCAAAGGCGGCGCTTGGAGCTGTCGACGGCGAGGACATGAGCTTGGTTGGTTGGTTGGCGGCAACGTGCTGTAGTGTGTACGAGTTGAGTTGCGACAGCAAACTTTGACTGCTGTTGTTACACACTTGCGTCTTGGGCATCATCGCGGCCCTCACATGTGTCGCTCTCGAACCAAGAATGAACGCAGCGTCTCGACACCCAAAGCCCGGCGCTTTGACGTCGATACACTAAGCAAGTCTTTGAGTCTTCGCGACATTGCTTCGAAGCCAACACTGTTTGACTTGATATTTGTATGTTCTGAGCGATACTGGCTGTTCTCACCACACCCGCGACATAATCCATCACGACAGCGACGACTTGAGGTGCCATGTGCTCTCTCTCGCTCGCTCGCTCTCTTGCGATGGTCATCGCGGCCGAAAGCGCTTGCGCGACATTGGGATTGCGTCGGCACGAACGATCGTCTGGTCGTCCTGGCGCCTGGAGAACAAGCACTGACACCCTCATTCGCCTTCTTTGCGCCTCCGCCGCACCAGAACACCAGCAGAGCTTCTCGCGCTCGTGTGTGTGCGTGAGTGGTGCTGACAACAGGCAGCAGACAGCCTCACAGCCCAAGCACACAGCAGGAGCAGCAGGTCACTTGGCACCATGGCAGAGCACGCAACAGAGCTCGACGCAAAGAGTCCTGTGGACGCGTACTACCGCGGCTCGGAGGACCAAGCGCTCAAAGTCGCAGCCGCAGCACCAGGCGACGTCGACAAGGAGCACAAGGAGCAAGCCGCTGCTCCTGCCACTGGCGGGTCGAGCAAAAAGTTCTTTGTCTGGCGACTCACGAAGCGCAAGTGGATCGGCGCAATCGTCGCGTCGGTGCTCGTTGCCATCGTGCTGCTGCTCGTGATCCTCTGGTTCGCCGTCGCAGTGCCGCTCTTCCAGAGCAACGCCGACAAGGTCGCGATCTCGCTCAACCACCTCGACATCCTGAGTGTTGAGAAGGGCGACGGCGTCCGGACGCTCGGCGTGAACCTCAGCCTCCGCCTCACGCACGACTTGCACATCCACGCAACGACGGACGCAACGAAAGCGAGTCTGCTCTACAACGGCGACGTGTTTGCGGCCGTGGACTTGCCCGAGCTGGACTTGAAGAAAGGCAAGCAGTCGTACGACCTCGTGATCACTGGCGACGCGATCGTGTCGGACGCGAATGTGTTTGAGAAGATGGCGTCGGCGCTCGTGACCGAGAAGACGATCACAGTCGACGCGTCGGCGCGGCTCAAAGCCCACGCGTTCGGGCTCTCCAAGAGCGGCCTCAAGTTCGACCGCACGCTCGAGCTCGCGGCGATCAACAACTTCAAGACGCCGGCCACGACAGTGAACAAGATGACAGTGAAGAGCTGCAGCAGCTCGGACATCCAGATCGCGATCAACGCGACGATCACGAACGCTGCGCTCGTCGGTCTCGACGGTGTCGGTGCGCTGAACCTCTCGCTCTACTACGAGCAGGACTACCTCGGGTACGCCGTGTCGCAGCTCCCCAAGCTCGGGATCCCGCGCGGTCCGTCGCAGCAGCTCTTTGACCTCGTCATGGAGAACTCGACGACGCACATGCCGATCATCGTGAAGATGCTCAAGGGCGTCGTGTTTGGGAACTCGCAGTTCTGGCTCACGGGCAAGAACCCGCGCGCAACTGAAGTCGAGCTCTTGCGCGCACCACTGCAGCAGCTCAACATGAGCATTGCGTCGACTGCGAGTCTCCTGAGCACCGTTGTGCTCAACCCAAAGTGCGACCTCGTGTCGCTCGTGCTCGGTTAGAAGACGCACGCACACACCCGCACGCACACGTAGGAATGCATGGAGGTAGCTGTTCACGCGATGTCTCTCACTCGAATAATCGCCGCTATGTTGCTTGGACTTGGCGCTGCGACCGTTTTGACTGTGTCCTTTCACTACGAGCTCCTCCCAAGCTCCTCCAAGCTCCTCCAAGCTCGCCACACTCGCGAGCGCCGTGTCACGACGCCAGCAGTGCCAGTAGCAACAGAAGCGAACCCCACGCGCGCGAGCATGTCGCGACCACCACCGCCTGTCAAGCTCACGAGTAGCACGAGCAGCAGCAGTCTCGTCGACCACTTCCCAAACTTGCGGCAGTTCTTCCAGCGCTCGACGTCGCACCCGAGTCACGAAGGTGTCTACAGCCACGACGATGCGCATCATCACCACTACCAAGCACCAGCAGCAGCAGCAGCAGTTGCGCCGACTGAGTCGGACGACAGCAGCACGCGTCGCGCGTTTGGCTCGTGCACACAGGTGCTCGCAACGTCAGTCACCGCGCTCTTTCGCGCTATCAACGCGTTTGGCGAGTACGACGACGCTGCATCAGCGAGTCTGGCAGCCGACAGCACGACCACGACACGCCGCGCCAAGCTGCTGTACGTCCAGCTACTCGACGCAGCCCAGAAAGAGCGCGGCGAGTGGCGGGGCTTTGCTTCAGACAGCGACGCAGCTTCGGCAGACGCGCTTGACGACGAGCAGCAAGCGCACGAGAGCGCTGTCGCGATCCTCACGACGCACATTACAGACTTGTCGCGTAGCGAGACGTTTGCGCTGCTGAATGAGCTCGTCGACGTGAGCTTCCACAGCATGCGTGGTCCGCTCGTTGACGCTGCGCTGTATGCCAAGCACAAACGGCAGTCGCTGCAGTCGCTGAGTCTCGGCATCCCAGCGTCACTGCGCGCACTGCTTGAAGTGCGCGGGGTCCTGAACGAGCTCGCGCGCGACGAGAAGCTCTGTCTCTTCCGCTTGCTTGCGCTCTGGCACGCGATGGCGGTCGCGAACGAAGCGCACGACCTCACACACACGATCCAGGACAAGCACCATCTTGTCTTCAGCGACTGCTCGGAGCTCGAGTTCTTGGCACGTGATGCATGCATCGGACTCCTTTGAGCGCTTGAGTGTCTGGGAGCTCTAATGCTCGATGTGCTCATGTGTGTGTGACTGGGCAGACGACTCGCAAAGACCCACGGCACGACCCGCTGGCGATCGCGCTCCTGCACATCCTCGTACTCTACCATGACGTGCTCTTCAGCGACGTCGAGGTGCGTGGCGAGGCGTGACTCGCACAACCATGGTCGTGTCAATGTGAGAGCTCATGGGTGGTGCTTCGGTCGCTGTGCAGTTCCTCTTGATCAAGCAAGAGCTGCAGCTGAGTCCGTTGCTCCAGCGACCGAGTGGCGAGTCCTCGCCGACAGCGACCAGCTCTGTGGACTCTAGCGAAGATGCGGTCGACAGTGAATCTGCAGCTCAAGCGGGCGTGTCAGCAACAGATGCGGCCCGTAGCGATGAACGCGGAGTGCACGAAAGTGTCAACGCCGAGGTGCCTGGCGCTCATGGTGACGTCCCAACCGGAGAGCAGCAGACTCATGAGCAGGACGAACAACAGCAGTCAGAGCAACCACAGCTGGCGCCTGAAGCTGCTCCTGCTACAGCGAGCCCGAGTGGAAGCACATCGCCAGCGCACTCGACGCAGCAGCACGGTTCACACGCTCGCGGACATGGTCCTGTGGTCTCGATCCGACCTCACTTGCTCTCGCCTCGAAAGAGCACGAAACACAGCAGACGAGGGTCGTTTGATGCGTCTGCAGCCACGCCCACTGCTACAACGGCTGAGGCTGCAGGAGGAGGCGAGAGAGCGTTCCACCAGCGTCGTCACAGCCATGGCGCCAGTAGCAACGACAAAGCGGACAGTGCGCGGCCAGGGAGTCCGCTCTCGAGTAGCCGAGCAAGTGGGCTCGGCACGTCGCCGACTGCCACGTCCAGCTCGAGCAAGAGCTCGTCGTTGAATCGCCACGGTGCACATACAACAACAGCGTCGAGCAAGTCGAGCGCGGCGAAGTCAGCACCTTCCAATCCAGCTACTGCTGTAGCAAAGCCCACGCCACACGAGATCACGGACCTCGCGAACACGTACTTTAGCTTCTCGTTCGCTGCCGCGACGGTGCGCACGATGGCGATCATGGCGTTCTATGCGATCCGGCGCCACCAGCACCAGCACCACCACTAAGGGAGGCACCAGCAGCTCTTGCAGCCCAGACCTGATGCCCCGATTGCGTAACGTTGACCAGAGCGTCATGGCGTCTTGGACTCCATAGAGCGGCAGCGTGCGTGCAGCCCATCAAAATCCACTTGCCTTGGTTCGTTGCCCATGTCGTCCCGACGGCAACTCGTTGCGCTGCCGTGTCAGGCGTCGTCATCCTCTGCTTGGTCTGTTCCAACACGCTCGAGCTTGAAGTGGATTCGTCTGTGGCTGCTAGCTCGTGTCGCACTCGTGAGCATCAGTGGCGTGGCATCATCGCTACGACCTCAACTATATGGACGTCCAAGCGCAAGACGCTGTTGTCCAAGCGCAAGACAGCAAGTGTATTGACAGCCTGGTGCCACTGGTGCTCACCATCGTTCAGGCACAGCGACATTTCAGAGCCATTGTCGTCGACAGCGCCGGCGGCGACCATGTCGTGCCGCGCCTAAGGCTTCTCGTCCTTGGACGAATCGCTGCTGCGAATCCGTCTGCTCCTTGCTCGAGAGGCGTGTCCAACGCGTTCAGCTTTGCAAGCGAGCTCGATGGGCGGATGGCGCCATGTCGCCCAAGTAAACGCGGACTATGGCGCGTACTAGCACATCAAGTCAGCCAATGCGCCTTGAGGCGCCATCTCCAAGCGACTGACTGATGGACATCAAAGCACACAGAGCACACAGCACACGCAGAGCCATCACCTCCATCGACTGAGGTGCTGCGCTGCGAGCGAACCAGATCGATCACATCGGGAACGTCCATCTTCTCCGTCATCCTCAGGCGCGATTGATTAAGCAATCGATTTGACTTGATGTTTGTATGTCCGTGCGACTCTGGACGCACGCTTTATGTCCAGCGAGCGAGCGCAGCACCGTCAAAACGATGCATGCACCACCACACACACAAGCCGATCGATCTCGACCGAAGCTCTTCGCACGCACTCGCGAATTCGCTGCCGCCAGCGCACCTCTCGCCCTCCGTCCAACTTGCAGCGCCTCGCGACTCGCTCGCCCGCTCTCACTTCATCCATGACGACCCTGCGGCGCTGTCTGCTGCTGCTCCTCGGCGCTGCGATCGCCTCAACGACGACGACTGGCGTCGCGGCTGCGGTCACGAGCGCCGAGATCTGCTCGAGCGCCGAGTTCCAAGCGCTCACGCCCACGACGCTCGGCTCGAGTCCAGTCACGATCAAGTCGCTGATCAAAGGCGACCAAGTCTGTCTCGAGTTTGCGCTCAGCGCGTCGGCGTCAAACGCCGCGTGGTTCGCTGTCGGACTCGCAACATCCAACTCGATGGTGAGCTCGCCGCACAAGAGCGTCATGCTCTTTCAGTCATCGACTGGCGCGCCAGAGTCGTACGTCCTCGGCGGCTACTCGCGCTCGCAGGTCTCGAAAGCTTCGGACCAGACTGCGTTTGTCGTCGGCACAAGTAGCGCATCGGGTATGAAGTACAGCTACCAGCGCACGCTCGCTGCGGCGTCGTCAACCGAAGTCGCGATCGCCGCGGCGTCGAAAGCGGCGTTCATCTGGGCCTACGGCTCATCGTGGCCGATCTCAGCGCATCGCTCCGGGACCATGGGCTCTGCGACGTACACTTTCGGCAGCGCCGGTGGCTCGACATCGGCAACCACTCCAGGAGCCGGCACGTCGTCATCGTCTTCACCCTCGGCATCAACGCCGTTTTGCAAAGACAAGAACTGCCCTGCGATCGTTGGCGGCGTGACGTTCGTTGCGATGCTGCTCGCAGGGCTCATCGTCACGACTGCGCTGCGCACGTCGCCAGTCGGTCGCGCACTGCTCCACCGCACGCTCGCATCGCCGCCAGTCAAGTCGACGACAAACAACGCAGTCGGCACGCCGTGGACGCTCTTCCGACAGAACCTCGCCGACTTGCGGCTCGGGGAAGTGTTCATCATCTTGCTCTTTGCCGCCGCGGTGGTCGTGCTCGTGCTCTTGCTCACGGACGAGACGAAGATCGTTGTGTCTGGCCAAGTCGCGCTGCTCGTGCTCCTGTTCGTGCTCTTGCCGGTCGCACGCGTGCCGCTCTGGTCGCTCTTCTTCCGCAGCTCGTTCGAGCGCGTCGTCAAGTTCCATCGCTGGATCGGCATGACGCTCACGATCGCAG
>JAASFT010000220.1:0-28217 GCA_023333885.1 Globisporangium parvum
ACCCGCCGCAGGACGGTGCGAAGAGCAACCCTGTGAAAGTCATGATCGAAGAGCCGATGTACATGATCTTCAACGTCGCGCTCTCGAGTACGTGGGGCACGACACCACCGAACGCTGGCAAAGCTTGCCGCGGCGACGGCAAAGACCCAGTCGTGAACAAGATCTGCAACTCGTTCCCAATGAAGATGAAGGTCGACTACATCCGCCTGTACCAGGACACGTCAGCCAAGTCGACAATGAGCGTCGGCTGCGACCCGGCGACGCACCCGACGAAGCAGTGGATCGCCGACCACATTGACGAGTACCAGGACTACGACAACCTCGCAGTCGACGTCCCCGGGAAAGCGTTCTGCCGCACGGACGACGACTGCACGATCGCCAGCAACAAGACGACGATGTCCGTCCGCACTGGCTCGTGTGTCGACAGTCGATGCAAGTGCAGCGGTGCTGCGTGGACCGGTCCGCGCTGTACGACTGCGCTCGGCGCATCAACGTCGTCGACTGTCCGCGACTCGTACGGTCCACCGCTCTTGGTGACGGTCGCGACGTTCGGTGCGTCGCTCATGATCACGGTCGTCGTGCTCGTGGTCACAACGCGCCGGAATCGCGTAGCGCTGACAGCACGCAAGCAGAAGGAGGCGCTCGCGAAGCCAAGCTCAAGCGTCTCGCTCGACGAGAGTGAGACGAAGCTTACGCTCCCGCGCGGCAGCAGTCTCGTGTAGCAGCCAGCAGCAGTAGGAACTTGAGCGACTAGTACGATAGGATAGCGAGGACAAGGCACGCAATGAAGGCGGTGGTTCGTCCTCTCTCGATCACTGGAGACACTGTCTGACCTACGCGTCCTACCTAGCGAGCGCCCCGAGACAACGATGCTGCCCTATCCCTTAGAAGCCGTCGTCGTCCGACTCAACGTCGCCGTACTGCCACATGCACACGCGCTTCTTCTTCGCCGCGTCCTGCGCCGTGTGCAGTGCATCGACGACCGCCTTTTGGTACGGCGCCGCGGTCTTGATCGCTTTGCGGTCCGTTCGGAGCACACCTGCGAGCACGAGCGTCTCGGACACGCTCGCGTTGTTCTTGTAGAGCGAGACCTTGAGTCGGTTCTGCTCGTCGACGCCGTGGACGCGCGCCGAGAGCGTGTGCCCCCACGCAACTTCGCCGAGCATCTGCGCTGCGTCGTGGCCAAACTCTTCAGTCGCGCCGAGCGGCTTGATGAAGCCAAAGACGCACTCTTTTGCCTGCGGCGGGAACTGAATCACATTCGCATCGAGCGGCCGCAAACGGTTCGGCGCGAGCGTTGCGACGTTGCCGTAGTCAATGAACCGCAGACGCGCACTGCCATCCGGGTGGACGTACTCGACCTTGGCGCGATTCCAGACCGGTCCGCTGCCGTCGTCAAAGAGCCCTGCGCAGATGCCGTTGCGCTTGACTTCAAACGCTTTCCCAGTGGGTCCGTGGAGGCGCGTGAACTCCTTCATCTTCTCCTCCACTTGGCTGCACGTCCGGTCCGCGTGGTTCTGGATGAAGAAGTGCGTGCCGTCGACGATCTCCGAGAGCTTCACGACCTTGAGGACGTCATCAGACGTCTTTGTCTGGGCGACTGCTGCGACCTTGGCGACTGCCTGAGCGTCGTACGTCTTCCAGTAGTTCTTCTTCGCCTGCTTCGCTGCGTCCTCAGTGCGCTGGAGCAGCGCTGCCGACGACGTGCGCTCGACCGAGAACGCGTCGACCCACGCGAGTCCTTCCGCCACGAGCTGCGCGCCAAAGTGGCTCCGATCGTCCTTTGCGCCGCCAATGTAGAGCGGACCGAACGCGTTGCCGCCGCGGTCCATGTCTTCGATCTCAATGATCACGTTGCGCTGCATGATCGTGCGCTTCGTGAACATCTTGGCCTCTTCGCCAAACGCCTCCGCTGGCGCCGTCACGACGCCCTGGCCGCCAAAGCGCGTCGGCTGCGGACACTTGATGCCGGCGACGACAAAGTTGATCATGCAGTTCTCCTTCGGGATGAAGAGCTTCACGCGCGTGCCAGAGTAGATGTACTCGACAACGGCGCGCGTCGTCTTCTCGCGCGTGAGGAACGGGAGGTACTGCTTTGCCTTTGTCGCGTCGAAGCACAAGTCCGTGAAGCGGCGCTCCGGCGACTCCTTGCCCGAGAACATGCCTTTCTTCGTGCTCTGCGCCTTCGTCTCGGCGGTCACGAGGTCGTCGTAGTACGCCGACTTCTCTTCGTCCGGGCGGTGGCGCACGACTTCGGCAAAGCCAGCAGCGACAATGTCAACCGCGAGGTTCGCACCCTTGGCACCGGCGCTCGCCGCTTTCTTCGCCGCGCTTGGCTCGAACAGGACGCTCGCAAACGTCATGAGCGCGTTCTCACCGAGTCCTGGGTTCGTCTTCTCGTACTCAACTTCGACTGTCACGGTCTTGCCGATCGCGCGCTGGCGCACAAACTCCTTCGCGTCGAGCGCGAACGGTGCGTTCGGCTCGTTCCGACGTGCGTTGCCAATACGTGGCGCGCGGAGCGACGAGAGGTACACGCGCTTCTCTTCCGCCTTGGATGGGACGTACACAACGATGCAGTCGCCACTGATGACTTCCACCACCACAGCGCTGAGCTGCTTGTCGGTCTGGAGCACTGGCGCTTGGTAGTCTTTCCACACGCGCAGCGTCGCGGCCTTGGCCTCTCTCTCGGCGTTGCGCATCGCAGTTCGCGCCGCAGCGCCTGTGAACGCACTGCTCCAGTCCGCCATCTTGCCCAACCCGACCTTGAGCAGCTCGACGCTGATGTTCTTGCCCGAGCTGTGCACGACGCTGCCGTAGAGGTTCCCGTACTTGTCGACGCCTTCGAGCTTGAGCTCGACGTCGCGGTGGAGCAAGCGCATCTCCGTGAAGTGCTTCGCTTCACGCGCGTACGGCGCAGGACCCGACTGCTCTGGTGGGACCGCGCCAGCCGCAACCGCCGAGGCTGGAGGACCCATGCGTGGGCACTGCACGCCTGCGAGCCCAAAGTTCAGGATCTGAAGCGTCGGACGGAGGATCACGCGGAGCGACGCGCCGTCGCGCACAGACTCGACGACCGCAGGCACGAGCTTGCCTTTGTACTCGGCGAGGAGCGCATCGGTATCAGCGCCAGACCACTTGATCGTGGCGTTCGAGAGCTCGTCCGAGTCTTTGTACATGCCCTTCTTCTGCGAAATCGCGACTTCTTCGACCTTGAGCATCTTCTCGTGGTCTGCGCACGCGCCGTCGCGCGACTGCTCGAGCGTCTTGACTTTCGCGAAGCCCTCGCGCGCGACGATCACGCACAAGTTCTCTTCGACGCCGCGCGCGTTCGGAGGCAGCCAGACCGACCCAAAGTCTCGGTTGATCGCACTCACGCGGTACTCGACTTTGAACCGCACAGTCTTGCCAATAGCGAGCTTGCGCAGGAACTCGCGGCTCGCCCACGCGTATGGCTACCGAGGTATCCGTCACGCACAAAGGCTTGTCAGTACGCTGTGTGTCTTGCATAGTGGCAGCAGTCGCAGCTTCGAGCAGTGTGTACTGTACCTCGTTGAATGCTTCGGCTGAGCGCGCGAGGCGCGGCGCTTGGAGCGACGAGAGCGTGAGCATGAGCTCAGGCGGCGGACCGTTCGTCGCGGCGCCAACGAGCACGAGCGTGTCGCCAGAGATCACGGCCTTGACAGTCGCAGTGCCGGACGCCATGACGGAGGTAGTGGTGCGATCGCGAGAGAGCGAGCGAGCGAGCGAGAGGAGGAAGAGGGAGCGGCGACTTGGTGCCTTGCGTGCAGATTTGCGACTGCCACGTAGACCATGGCGAGCGATCTTTTCATGTGTCACGCGTGGTGTGGTCGAGTGATGTGGTTGTGGCAGTTGGCGATATCACGCGGCAAAAAGAAGTGTCGAGCCATCATACGAGTATCAATACTAAAGCGAAACTAGTTATTCCTCAGGACGGTTGCTCGGTCCAAATGGCATTTTGAACAGCGAAATATATCGACAATGTGTGCATTTTGATACGAACAAGCAACGGCATTCGTCACAGATACAGATGTACCAAGGTGCCCCCATGGCGTGCTTCACCCTCAGTTCTTTCGGTCGTCAGCCTTGATACACATACCACCACCACCAGCAGCTCAAGCGCCTCTGCTTACTCACTCGAGCGCCGGCATGTCGTCGAACTCCTCTTGCTGCACCTTCTTCTGCTCCTGCGCTTGCAGAACCTTGTTCTTCGCCTCCATGCGCGCAAAGATCTTCTCTTTGTACAGCTTCTTCTCGGCCTCTTTGTAGCGCGCGGCGTACTGGTGCAGCAGCGCTTGGCAGCGCTTCAGGTCTGCAAGCGCGTGGTGGAACGCTGCGTCGGTCTTGGTAACGAGCGTCGCGGCTTTCTGGAGACTCTTGTCGGCTTCGCCAGCGAACTCGTAGCCCTTCTCGAGCATCCAAAAGTCTCCGCTCTTCTCCTTCTCGAGCTCGCCCTTGAGCTTCTCAATGTACACGAGGCCGCGGCGAAAGTGGCCTTTGCCACTGTTCGCATCGAGCAGGATCGCCTGGGTTGGGTCGCGTGAGCCGTCAGTTCGGGATGGGTACAACCGACTGCCTGATGAGACTGGCAGACAGACGGACCTGGTCGCAGTCCCAGAGCGCGTCCTCGATCTTGTGGAGCTTGATCTTACAGAGCGACCGGTTCAAGTAGAGCACGTGCTGCAAGCAAAGCCACGAGAGAGAGATCGTCAGAGCTCAAGTCACTAGAGCGCTCAGCCGACAGACTGCTCGATGCACAGACGGACCTTGACTGTGTTGAGTTTGCTCTTGTCCTCGTCTGAGAGCATCTCGAGCTCTTCTTTGCCAAAGAAGATGTGCACAAAGCCCTAGCGACGAAAGAGTGCGCGAACCATCATTGACCACGAGTGAGTGCATCGTTGGGTCATGAACTCAGCGAACGCACTCGACAACGACGCGGACAAGAGCGCGTGGCGCGACGTACCGAGTCGTACTTCTTCTGCGCCTTCTCATAGTCCTTGGCCGCGACCAAAGCGTTGCCCTTCTCTTTCGCTTTGAGCGCACTCTCGATGCGCTCGTCTAGACATGAGCACGCGTCAGTCCCCAGCGAACCCAGCCCAGAGCAAGCGCCAATGCCATGTCGATCGGTTGAAGCGATCCTAGCAGTCACAACGCACCAAGCGTCGGCGGCGGGTTCTCCTCAAACATCTTCTTCTCCTCTTCGTACTGCTTCTTGCGCGAGTCCGCAAGCTCTGCTTGCGTTGGGAACCGTGGCAGCGGCTCCTACTCGCACACATCCATCGCCCGATTCACAACAGTCCGCCTGTCAGCTCGTGCCGACAACACACGCGTTCGTCAAGCGCTGAGCAACGGGCAATGGGTGGTGCACCTTGAAGCTCACGAGCTCAATCTCAAAGTCCAGTGTCTCGTCCGGCTCGACCTACGAGCACGAGAGTCGCTCAGTGAGTACCACACATGCAAGGTGTAGGCTCTTGAAGCAGAGCGATTCGTACCTTTGGCGCAAAGCCCTTGGAGCCGTACGCGTACTCGGGCGCGATGATGAACCGCGCGATCTCGCCTTCGCACATCGTCGCGACACCAATGTCCCAGCCCCTGATCACCTTCTCTGCTCATTGAGAGAGAAAGATCCATTCAAGCACATCGTCAGTGCACGAGCCCAATAGGCATAGCAACGCGCGATGCCATTGCGCGCAGACGCACCGCGACCGAGCTGGAACTCGAACGGGTCGTCTGTGCCGCCGACGTGCTTGCCGTCCACGACGTCCCGCCTGCAGCAATCACGCACACAGAGCACAACACAGGTGAGCCAGTGTCTCATCGCTTTCAGCACCACTGCTGTTCCGTTCAAGCACACTACGCAGCGTACGTTGTGTCAAAGATCGAGCCGTCGTCGAGACGACCAATGTACTGCACTGCGCTCAACCACACACACACAGACAGACAAGGAAGATAGCCACGAGACGTCAGCACCAGGATCAGGCGCGCCAATCCAGCACCACGCAGTGCCGTACCAAACGTTGGACAGCCCTCTTCGATCCATCGCTTCCCGGTCTTGCCCTCGCGGAGGATCTTCTTGAGAACGCCGCCATCGGCTGCGGGCGAGATGTCGATGAAGCCCTCTTCGGCACAGAACTTGTTCGCGTCGGGGTCAAAGAACGCCTTTGTTTGTCTGTCAGTGCGTATGAGCAGCGCAGGTGCGTGTGCGTGTCCGCGTGTGAGTACGAAAGAGAGAGAGAGAGACTGCGGAAGAGCGCGTCTGGAGCATGCACTTGGCTGCGGTCGTGGATGCCAAGCATGGATTGCAGCGCACCTGGCGCAGTGTGTGCAGATCTTTTGCGGGTTCGTGATGAGGCCGAGACCCCAGCCGCCACACATGACGCAGCGAGGGTACTCTGGCGCAGGTGTCGCGGGCGCTGGCGGCGCTTCCGTCACGTCGGTCTCCATGTCCGGGTTCGTCGTCATTGTTCCTGCTGTGAGTTGAGTTGACTTGTGCAGATGCTGGAGTGCGCGAGGACTTGAGTCGTACTTTATCGAGTGAATGCAGTGCACAATGCACATGGGTTCATGCGCTCCAGAAAGTTCCAAACCGTCCTCGACATCGAGCGCCAATGCGCTCTTGGACTCTGCGCTGCGTCATGTCATGACACTCAGACTCGGGTCACCGCGCTCACAACAGCGATCTCGCAACATACTCCCACGCATTCATTCGAGACAAATCGCGCCTCGCAGACGGATGCTAGGTCGATGCAGAGGAGTTGTAGCGAGCAGAGAGCCATCGCGACAAGCCGCACATGGCGCTCAAGAGAGACGCGTTGCTTCGCGACCAAGTCAGAGCGGCTTTCGGCACGGTTCTCACTCGGCTTGAACGACGTAGAGATCGCGACCGACGTAGAGATCGCGACTGCGGACCGAGAACATCGTATCGTCACCTCCCTCCCTCCACGCTCTCGACGCGAATGAAGCACAACAGCAATCGCTTCCTCGAGCCAGCGATCCTGGATCGCTCGCTATCAGGCTCGTCGATAGACGCATGGTGCGCGCGTGTGGACACCAACCACCACACAAGACTCAAGACTCGAGGCCGCTTGCTTGTCGTACGACCATCGTCTCGCATTTCGTGCAGTCGTTGACATATCGGCAGGGAGAGTCGGGTTTGTCCCGAAATCAAGCAGGTTGTTTTCGGGACCCAATGATCTTGCGGCCGCTGTGACTTTCGAGGCGAGGAGGAGAGAGAACGAAGAAAGCCGGCGGTGGGGCAACAGAAGAAGAAACCACCACTTTCGCGCGCGAAGCCACTGCCGCGTCGTCCAGGACTGCGCCACCAGGTGCGTGGCTGGACGTGACTCTCGCTCGCGATGTAGGAGTGCCCGTATCTGTGCGCGTGTAGCATGAGTACGATCGCGCAGCGCCTCACTGTGCTCCTCGCGCTC
Organism: Globisporangium parvum; assembly: GCA_023333885.1. Classification (NCBI taxonomy): domain Eukaryota; phylum Oomycota; class Peronosporomycetes; order Pythiales; family Pythiaceae; genus Globisporangium; species Globisporangium parvum. Next base: position 7,452 of record JAASFT010000220.1, read on the forward strand.
GCACTCGTGTCCCGCTCGCTCGACAGTGTCTCTCTGTCTGCCGGTCGGCTTGCGAGACGCTCGACAGTCGCTCCAAAAGATTCCGCTTCGTCGGTCCATCGTCGGCTGTCGACGTCCTCCTCCTCCCCTACGCTCCACACACACACACACTGCGCCGTGCGTGTGATTAGCTCTTGGGCGATCGATCGATCTCCATTCGCTCGCTCACTCGCACGCGGCGACTGCTCGCCAGAGCACTGAGCCACCTGCACGTGAAAGTGTGTGTGTGAGAGAGAGGAAGGGAGCGTGAGTGAGTGCAGTGAGCGCCGTGGCGGTCCCGCACACACGCAAAACGCACAAGCACATCGATTGGTCATCTCAACGCACCGGCGCTCACGTGTGTTGTCAATGGACGTGCGGCAGCAGCTCACCGACGCGTCGCGTACACAAGACGCAAAAGCAGCAGCAGCAGCAGCAGCGATCCCCTCGAGCGCTGCCAGTCTGCCGATTCGCGACGTCAAGTCTGAAGCAGCACCGCTTTCGACGACCATTACTGATCCAGCGAGTGACTCGACGACACCGCTCAAGCGACGACGCAGCGAGAGCGGGAGCAGCATCCCGATCAAAGCTGAACTGAACCGGAGTCCGTCAACTGCTACTGCGGCGACTGGAAAGGTCGCAGCGCGTGGACGACCAGGTGTTCCATCCTTACTGCAGTGCGTCGTGACTGGCGCAGCAGCAGGCGACAACCCGATCCTCGCTGCACTAGGCGGCACGCCGCGCTCCTCATCGTCCGCCGCCGCCGCAGCAGCTGCACTTCCAGACCCAGAGCCACTGGACTTGACCTGGAGCGCAACAGCCACCACAGCAGCAGCAGCGTCGTCATCGCACAGCATGATCCCGAACGACGCCCACACGGTCGCCCCATCTGCAGCCATGGCGTCGGTCGCCGCAACAGCAGCAGTCGGCGCCAAGCGCAAGCGCTCAAGCCCCGAGCTCGCAGCGACTGTGCCATCAGCGTTCGTCAAGCCGGAGTTTGTCGCGTACGCGCGCGAGCACATCCACAGCCAAGAGCCTGGCGACGAAGGCTTTTCGATCGATCCGTCGGATCGCGCCGTCGAGCACCGAGCGAACAAGCTCGTGCGTCGCGAGATCTTGATCGCCTCGCCAGCCGCGAACGACGACGACGATTGGGACGGCAGCACGCACGATGCGCTGCTCGAGACCGCGGCGGAAGATGCAAAGTCCGCGGAGCACTTTGACATGCAGCCTGTCGACATGATCCTCCACGTCTTCTCGTTCCTCGTGTCGTCCGAAGACTTTATCAACATGGCGCAAGTGTCGAAGCGCTGGCGCGAGCTCACGAGTCGCCGGTCGCTCTGCCGCGCACTCCCAAGCACTTTGCCAGACGGGTCCGTGAACTGGCTCAACTTCCAGAACCTCGGGATCAAGAACAAGGGGACGGAAGGGACGTGCTTCAAGTGTCATCAGCGCTCGACTGGCAAGATCCTCGCGATGAAGAAGGCGCGCGTGTTCCCCAAGGTGCGTGCGCTGTTGGTGCTAGAGTCCCTTTCGACGTGCCTAGCGTCGTGGCTGCAGGACTCTTAAGCGCTCGCGCTTACTCCTCTACTGTGTTGTGCTGCGTTGGGATGGTGCTCCTAGGGCGAAGGTGTGCCGTACTACATGCTCCGCGAGCTCGCAGTGCTCAAAGGCATCAAACACGATCACATTGCGTCGCTCGAGATGATCAGTCTCGCGAAAGACGAGCTCCACGTGTTCTTCCCGTACGTCGACAAGACGCTCCACGAGATCATCAACCCGACTGGCGACCCGAATGGCGGACGCACATTGCCTGAAGCTGTGGTACGTCTGCCCTTTTGTCTGTCTTTGCTGCTGCGAGGTGCTTGCATCGCTGGTGTCACCCTGTCACACGCCCGCTCACACTCACGGACCTGCGCATCTGCAACTCAGATCCGCCGCTTGCTGCACCAGCTCCTCGATGCGATCGCGTACTGCCACCGCCGCGGCGTGCTTCATCGCAACCTCAAGCCCAAGCACCTGCTCATCAAGACGTCGAACGCTGACACACTCGGTACGGCTTGGTCTTTCGTTGTCTTTGCGCTGTGTATGGATCAGAGACGCTCACGCCTATAACTTGTGCTGTTGCTGCTCTGATAGATGACTCGGTGCTGCAGATCTCAGACTTTGCGCTCGTGCGCGCGACGGGGATCCCGCGAAGAACGTACACGATGGAGGTCGTGACGCTCTGGTACCGTCCGCCAGAGATCCTCATGGGCGTGCGCGGGTACTCGTCTGCTGTCGACATCTGGTCTGTTGGCTGCATCTTTGCCGAGATGGCGCAAGGCAAGCCGCTGTTCACAGGCATCTCGGAGATCGACCAGCTCTTCCAGATCTTCAGCAAACTGTCGACGCCGACGTCAGAGAGCTGGCCCGGCTTTGCGTCGCTTCCGAACTACCACTTTGAGTTCCCAAACTGGAAGCGCCGACCACTCTCGCGGCTCTTTCCAAACATCTCGGACCTCGGCATCGACTTGCTCACGAAGCTCTTGATCTACAACCCGGACCAGCGCATCACTGCAGAAGACGCACTGCGCCATCCGTACTTTTCGAACACTGTTCCAACGTTCCTGCCGCTTGTGCCGAAGATCCCGATGGACCAGATGAGCTACGCCATGGCGCGCACGCGCACTGCGCGGACACCCGAGCACGTCGAGCTCTTCCACGCGTACTTGCGTCAGACCGAGCTCGAGTCGTGGAAGGAGATCAAGTATTTAAGGTGCGTTCGTCCGGTGCGAATGACATGGGTAGGAGACGATGACGGAGTGGTGACGGCGCGCTTGTGTGGCTTGCTGATGTCGCTAGCCGTCAGAAGACATTGCGTCCAGCGCACCGGTCGATGCTCGTGGACTGGCTCATTGAAGGTGCGTCTCGCTCGCTGATCGCTGGTCGCAGGCATCCCAAGCTCTCGGTAGGATTGATCGTAAGGATGACGCCACTGACCAAACCACCTCTCTGTCTGTCTGTCTTTTGCATTCGGCGTAGTCGTCGATGTCTTTGAGATGTGTCTGCGCACGGCGTTCCTCGCTGTGAACTACACGGATCGGTTCCTGGACATTGTGATGGTGAAGAAGACGCGGTTCCAGCTCTTGGGCGCTACGTGTCTCCACGTCGCGTCCAAGTGCGAAGACGTGTCGTACATTGGCGTCGAAGACCTCGCGATGTGCGCAGACAACGTCTACACGTCTGCGGAAGTGCTCAAGATGGAGGAGAAGCTGCTCAACACACTCAACTTTACGCTCTCGGTGCCCACTGGTGCGTCTGACAGTGTCCTTCTGCTGCTGGCGTGTGAGATACTGCGTCCTAACTGAGTCCTCGTGCATCGTTGTGGCTCTAGCGCTCGACTTCCTGAACATCTACCAGCGCATGATCCCTCCGATCCAGAAGAAGACGTCGATGCTCGCGCACTACTTGCTCGAGCTCGCACTGCAGGAGTACCAGTTCCTCAAGTACTTGCCATCAGTCGTCGCTACGTGCTGCCTCTCGATGGCCATGTACACGGTCGACGGCTTCCCAATGGTGCGTCTTTGAATGGGTCCGACAGCTAGCAATCGCCTGTGACAACCAGTGTCCTGACCTCTTTTGTGGGTGTGGATGTGCAGACAAAAGAGCTCGCCGACTCGTGTCGGTACGACTGGAGCGACCTGAAAGAGTGCATGACGGAGCTCCAGACGCTGTACTCGAGCTCGCCGTCGAACAACCTCGCGGTGATCAAGAAGCGCTACTCGAAGGCTGAGCGGTGCCAAGTCGCGACGGTCTTGCCGCCGACAACGTTCAACATGGCGTTCTAACTGTTGTATTAGAGAGAGAGAGATTGAGAGAGGCTAGGAAGAAGCAGACCCAGGGCAGTCGACATACGTTGCATCCAAGGTTGAACCTCTTCTGGTTGAACCTCGTGCGTTGTACTTGTTGCTCTCAAAGTGCGATAGAATCGGCTTCTCTCTCTATAAGAGCACTGTTGATTTTGCTGTTCAACAAAGAACTGTACCCACAAGACAAACCCGCCAACAAACACAAGAACGCATCATGTCGTCTGGACTCGCATCGCTCGACGTCGTGCTGCGCGAGTGCGCACCGTCGCTCCCGAACGTCGTCGTGCGCATCATCCGCATGTACGCCGGCGCGCCGCTCGTCTTGAAGCTCCGACACGCGCAGCTCAATCACGCGGATGCTGCTCGCTTGGACGCGCTCGTGAAGACGCACCACACCGATCTGAAACTCTATGCACTCGAGCACAGACTCGCGACGTGGCGACCCGAGATCTACCCGCTGAACGACGCAGAGCTGTATCGCGTGAACGCAGTTGTAGTCTACGCAGCGCAAGTCGGGAGCGTGTGTGTGGTCAAATGGGCACTTGGGATGTCCCCGAACGTCGATACAAGTCGCGTGCTCCGCGCTGCGTGCGCACTGGGCAACTTGGCGATGGTCCAGGCAGTCCGTAAACGCCGATCGTGGTACGTGGTCAGCGACAGCGTGCTGCTGCGCCTCGCCGCGTCCGCTGGTCACGTCGACGTCTTTGAATGGATCGCAACGCACCAGCGCAACGCTGTGCCGCTGTCGTTCAGGTCATCGGCAACGGCGGCAGCGCGTCATGGCCACATCACGATCCTCGAGTGGATCGCGGCAAAGCACGGCAGCAAAGAGCTCCCGCCGTCACTGCTGCAGGACGCTGCAGTGCATGGCCAGCAGGGCGTCCTCGAGTGGATCCGCGCCTCAGACATGCCAGTCACAGCTGCAGAAGCCGCTGCAGCAATGGACGCCGCTGTCAAGGCGAACCAGTACGACGCACTCGAGTGGCTCCACACTGCGTACCCGCAGGTCGCCCTCTCGGCCGTGACACTGCGTGCGATGGTGGCCGATGCTGCTCAGTGCGACATTGCTGCGTCGCTCGTCAAGCGCTTTCCAGAGCGCTATGCGCACTACGATTGCCCACCTACCACCCGCAGCAGCACTAGTGCACCAAAGGACGAGCGGCGATGGCGGCGCGTTGTCGCAGCGCTGCGCTCAGCTGGGAAGCAAGCGCTCCGAAGTAGCGAACCAGCAGGCGAGCAGGCGAACAATGCAGCGTAGGCGGCCAGTCTCGAGACGCTTGAGGCAGGCAGGTGTGGACAGCGCTGTCTAGGACTCGAGACTGCGGTGGTAGTGATGACGTCGAACCTCGACGTGAGTCAGATCACACCGAAGAGCAGCTTGGGGAATCGATGACAGTGCACATAGCCAATTCAAGATGAAGCGTTCTTACTTTCTCCCTCAATCGTCACAAACGCCACTTGAAACCCTAACATTTAAGCAACCAGAACCTGAAATTTACAAGGGGGCATTCGCTGGCGCGTCCAGAAGCTCCACCGCATCATCCAGCAGAGGAACGCGAGCAAGCGAGCCATGAGCCACCACCACCCGCACCATCGCTACGGCAGCAGCACTGCTGCGGCGAGTGGCAGCGCTGCAAACGCTGCGTTCGATGCGTTCGACGACGACCACCACCACGCCTACTTGCAGACGCAAGCGAGCGAGTCGCAGGCGTTCCAGACGCAGGCGTCACAGGCGTCAATGTACGCGTTCGTCGATCCGTCCGACGAGCCGCTCACGCAGCACGACGCGACTGCGCAGTACGACTTCTACGACCACTATCAGCCGCACGCGTTGGCAGCATCCACGCAGCAGCAGTCGTTGCACGCTGACAGCGCATTCTCTGGTGTCGGTCTTGGTGTGTTCGACCACCACGATATCGCAGCCGCCACTAGCAGCAGCGCCACTGGTGCTGCGTTCCATAGCCAACTGGACGACGCAGCATCGCTCGCTGCCGACGACTTTGCGCACTTGACGTTTGACGAAACTGGCGACGACGACGCGCTCGACTACACGTCGAAAGAGCTGCCGAAGCACGCGTGCGCGTACTGCGGACTGCATGACCCAGCGTCGGTTGTCAAGTGCGTCGGGAGCGACAAGTGGTTCTGCAACTCGCGTGGGAACACGTCAGGCTCGCACATCATCCAGCACCTCGTGCGGAGCAAGCAGAAAGAGGTGGCACTGCACCCCGAGTCGCCGCTCGGCGAGACTGTGCTCGAGTGCTACAACTGCGGCTGCCGCAACGTCTTCCTCTTGGGCTTCATCCCAGCGAAGCAAGACGCTGTCGTCGTGCTGCTCTGCCGTGACCCGTGTCTCCAGATGAACGCGCTGAAAGACCTGAGCTGGGACATGTCGCAGTGGCTCCCGCTCATTGACGACCGGTCGTTCCTGCCGTGGCTCGTGAAAGTCCCATCCGAGCACGAGCAGCTCCGGTCGCGCCAGATCACGTCGACGCAGATCGCCAAGCTCGAAGAGCTCTGGCGCGACAACCCGCTCGCAGTCGTTGAAGACCTCGATCGCCCGGGTGTCGACGATGCGCCGAACGAAGTCCTGATCAAGTACGAAGACGGGTATCAGTACCAGAACATCTTTGGGCCGCTCGTGAAGATGGAGTCGGACTATGACAAGAAGATGAAAGAGGCGCAGACCCAGGAGGGCGTGCTCGTGCGCTGGGACACTGGGCTGAACAAGAAGCGCAATGCGATCTTCACGTGCAGTCGTCCTGACACGGACTTGCGTCTTGTCCCGGGCGACGAGATTCGCTTGCGCTTGGGTCCAACAGCTGCGATGCTCTACGGCCGCGACTGGGAGAGCACAGGTCACGTCTTGCGCATGGACGAGTCGGAAGTGACGCTCGAGATGCGCAACAACGTCGTGCCACTGGAGATCGGCGACGGCTACTTGGTCGACTTTGTCTGGAAAGCCACGTCGTTTGACCGCATGCAAGCCGCGCTCAAGACGTTTGCAGTTGACGACACGTCGCTCACGGGCTACTTGTACCACAAGATCCTCGGTCACGACGTTGAGATGCAAGCACTGCGCGTCCCGCGCTCGATCAGTGGCGCAAAGATCTCAGCACCGGGACTCCCAGAGCTCAATCCGCCGCAGATGGACGCTGTCCGCGGCGTGCTCACGCAGCCACTGAGTCTCATCCAAGGACCGCCGGGCACTGGCAAGACCGTCACGTCGGCTGCGATCGTGTACCACATGGCGAAGCAGAACATGGGTCAAGTGCTCGTGACGGCACCGAGTAACATCGCAGTCGACCACCTCACAGCCAAGATCAGTGCCACGGGTCTCAAGGTCGTGCGTCTCGCAGCCAAGAGCCGTGAAGCGGTCGCGTCGTCGGTCGAGCACCTGTCGCTCCACGCGATGATCAAGTCGCTCGATGCGCCGGACAAAGCCGACTTGCGCAAGCTCACGCAGCTCAAGGACGACCAAGGCGAGCTGTCGTCGCAAGACGAAAAGCGCTTCAAAGCGCTCAAGCGCCAAGCCGAGCGCGAACTACTGCAAGCGGCAGATGTGATCTGCACGACGTGCGTCGGCGCTGGGGACCCGCGCTTGTCGAACTTTCGCTTTCGCCAAGTGCTCATTGACGAAGCGACGCAAGCGACTGAGCCCGAGTGCTTGATCCCGATCGTCCAAGGCGCCAAGCACGTCGTGATGGTCGGCGACCACTGCCAGCTCGGTCCCGTCGTGATGAACAAGAAAGCCGCTGCTGCTGGGCTGAACCAGTCGCTCTTTGACCGCTTGCTCAAGCTCGACCACCGACCGTTCCGGCTCCGCGTGCAGTACCGCATGCACCCGTGCTTGAGCGAGTTCCCGTCGAACACGTTCTACGACGGCGAGCTCCAGAACGGTGTCGGTACAGCCGAGCGCCAGCTCACGAGCGTCGACTTTCCGTGGCCAAACGCAAACAAGCCGACGTTCTTCTACATCTGCCTCGGCGCCGAGGAGATCAGCTCGTCTGGCACGAGCTACTTGAACCGCACGGAAGCGAGCAACGTCGAGAAGATTGTCACGACGTTCCTCAAAGCCGGCGTCTTGCCGTCGCAGATCGGCGTGATCACGCCGTACGAAGGCCAGCGCGCGTACGTTGTGAACTACATGCAGCGCAACGGTGCGATGCGGTCGCAGCTGTACAAAGACGTCGAAGTCGCAAGCGTCGACTCGTTCCAGGGCCGTGAGAAAGACTTGATCATCCTCTCGTGCGTGCGGTCGAACGAGAACCAGGGCATTGGGTTCCTGAGCGACCGCCGGCGCTTGAACGTCGCACTCACGCGTGCCAAGTACGGCGTGATTGTGCTTGGGAACCCGCGGGTGCTGGCGAAGCAAGAGCTCTGGAACCGCCTGTTGAACCACTACCGAGACCACCAGCTCGTGATGGAAGGCCCACTGAGCAACCTCCAAGCGTCGTTCATGCAGTTCCCGAGTCTCAAGCCTGCAGCACGGTGCAGTGGCACTGGTGCTGGTTCGCGTGGCAAGCCGCGTGCGCCAGTGCCGCCTCTGGACTCGCGCTTTGATCCGCGCTACGACCAGTCCGACAGTGTTGCCGATGGTGGCGACGCAGGACCGTACGGACCGAGTGGAGTTGGGTCGTTTGGACTCCCGCCGACTGGTCCACTGCGCTATAGTGGCGTCGGTGCGCCGCAGTCGCGCAGTGGCGGCTCGCGCCGTGGAGGCGCTCCACCGTCGTCGTACCACGCGAGCAGCCACATGATGGGACCGCTCACGCAAGCGGGCTTGACGCAGTCGTCGCTTGGTATGGACGCTGGTGCGCCGTTCACGCAAGGCGCACAGACACAGTCGTTCAGCCAGCTCTCGTCGACCGCGACGGACAAGTACTTGATGTCGCAGGACTCGTTCGCGTACGACGGCGACTTCAAGTCGCAAGACACGCGCCACGGCAGCAGCGACTACTACTAAGATGCTGCGGACGCGAGAGGAACGCCACTGACGTGAGAGCCGTCGACTGCTGCTGTCGTCTTGAGTGACGCGACCTGACGTCGCTGACACTGGCGACTTAGTAAGTGCGTTGCTCGCATGGGACCGACCGTCTTTGGCTAATCTCTGAGCGTAAGTGCGAGCGAGACGGGTAGTCTGAGCACAGCCGCCGCTCTAGTGTCGGCTGCCTGGTTGATAGTCGCGCGAGGCGATGGCGGTGCAGCCCTTCGACGCGAGCGAGAGTGCGGTGGTGTGCTTGCGTGCGACATCGTGACGACTCTTCTCAGCAAGCGAGTGGCGAGGGCTGCATCTGGCGATCCGTCCTGACGGCTCACGTCGCGTTGCTCCGCATCCAGGAGCACGTGCGTAGGACTGCGCAGCCCCGTTTCGAGCAGTGGAGACTGCTGGAGCACAGCGAGCTGAGCTCGGCACGATCGCGTGGAATGCCAAGCGCTGGTCTCTCTGGTCGAGTGGTCGATCTCCAGTCGCCCTCATCGTGGCACAGCGCGCGCTTGTCCGTCTTGAATACATTGCATAGCCAAGTGGTGTGTCGGTCGTTGTCGCTGGATCTGTTGTGCTGCGTGTGGACAAGGTAAGCTGGTCGAAGGAGTCGAAGGTGTCTCGGTCATGTGGACCACAGGCGAAACGCACAACAACCGCATCAGTTCACACCCATTTGCATTCACATCAGTGCGAGGAGGCGATGTCGTTCACGGTCGAGCTGTTCGCGGACGAAGGGAAGCTCCTGCCGCTCGCGCAGGAGGACGAGCTCTTTATCCTCGAGCGCGCCAAGGTGTCGTTCCAGACAAGCACTGCCAGGTGCGTCGCACGTTTGCGTCGGTGCGCCGATTGAGTGCACTTGTACCAGCAGAGCGTCGCCTGAGCTCCGTACGCTGCGCGCTCGCAGCAACAAGTTCAAGGGCAAAGGCCGCGTGTACTGCACGACGCAGCGGATCATCTTCGTCGCCGAGAAGGGCTCGATGCAGCACGGACTCTTCTTCGAAGCCTTTGTGCGTTGCTGCCGTCTCCGTCTGCTCGCTTGCATATCTATCCATTGCGAGCGAGAGCGAGACGCCAACTGCGACTGACGCACGCACACGAGGCTCTGCACATGACAACACACAGGAGATCCCGCTCGCCGACATGACGGACGAGAAGTTCAACCAGCCGATCTTTGGCGCGTGCAGCATCTCGGGTCGCGTCGCACCAGTGCGTTCCCTTTGTGCTGCTTGTGCGCGTGCTGCTGTCATGGCTGCTCGCTGATCGATCTCTCAATCTTCTTTACGCTGCTACCACGTGGCGTCACAGAGCGACCGGAGCGTGTCGGACGCTGCGCTGTCGTGGAAGATCATCTTTGACAACGGCGGCACAGGCGTCGTGCTCCCTGTGTTCCTCAAGCTGCTCGAGAAGCGCAAGCGACAAGGTACCGTGTGCGTTTGGAATGCGCCACGTCGCGACTGCGTGTGCATACGATGAGCTGACGTATGAGGTCGCATGAATGGTAGAGATCATCGACGTGAACTTTGTCCAGAGCCAGAACCGCGCGTTCGTCGACCCGAACGACCCGACTGTCATCTACATCGCGCAGCCCGTGAGGCCCAAGAACAGCGCGACGCGGTCGACTTGATCACCTCGCGCACATTCACAGTCAGAGACTCTGAAGCCGCGCCAGCTACGCTCGCAGTCTTTCCTCAGCGCATACGCACATGCTAGTACATCGTATCGCCGACGCTGTGCGAAGCCAACTAGCCAGCGAGAGCGAGTCCGTCGGTCCTAGTAACCCAGATATCTCAGACCCATGTACTAGAACAGCGCCTTGGAAGCAGAGCAAGCGTGTGCGGACACACATACGCATGCGCGCACTGTGGGTCTCGCTGCTGCTCTCGGTCGCAGCGCGCGAGGCGGTGGATCGGCAGGTGGACGCCACCAGAAGACGTTGATGCACATGTTGCCAGCTGTTGCGGCTGCTGTGTGCACTTTTCCCTCTCGTACTTAAGCGAGCAAGCAAATCGAGCAAAGCGCCACAATCAGACAAACAGGCAAGTCCGACGAAGCGAAGCGAGTGAATCGATCGGCTCGACCGTCATCGCGTGAGCGCCACAAGCGAAGCAGCCAGCGACTGCACGCACACACGCACGCACATCGGCTCTCTCTCGACGCACGACGCCTCACCCTTTCTGACGATCGCTTGCTCTCTCTCTCTCTCGGTGGCGCGCTTCCGCACGAGCGCGAACGAGAACGAGAAGTGCTCGGCAACACACACACGCACACATCCACGCACACACCAAGCAATGGAGACTTGGGACGGACGCTGTCGGCAATGCCGGCGCCTCATGTCGACGTGCCGCTGCCACTTGATGCACGACTTCCAGAACCACCACCCAAACGGACTCAAGCACAGCAGCAACAGCAGCTATGACACGTACGCCCGCTGTCTGCACCGACGTCTTTGAGTGGACAGGCAAACAAGCGGAGGTTCACTCACGCGCTTTCTGCCTCTCGCTCTCTCTGTGTCTATCGCAAAGCAGCCCCATGCAGATCGAACACGGCAAGCGGCATCTCTTTGAGACGCTCAAGACCCGCCATCCTGTGCGTGCGCACGTGCTCCTGCCGATCCAAACCACTGGAGACGTGCAGCCACATGACCCGACGCACGTCCCGCGGTCTCATCGCAAGCCCAGCGTCCATACTAGCAACAGTAGCAGTCGCACAAGCTCCAGCGTACGCGCATCGTCGCGCACTCGGCCATCTGCGTCACCAGTGATTCGAGCGTCTGGGGCGTTATCGATGCCCCCGCCATCGAGTCGCATCGCCCAACCGTCGGTCGCGTCTGCATCTGGGCACCGATACTCGTCACCAGTGCCACCGCGAGACGCCAGTGCAGCTGCAAACCCATTGCCTTCGAGCCGGTCGGACCCGACTGCGATCCGTCAGCACCAAGCAGAGAGCGTCAGCGCAAGCAACGCCACCAGTTCGCGCAGTGACTTAAGGCAAGCACCTGTGCAGGAAGACCCGCGGTACTACGCACCCATGGGCTCGCGTCGCGCGGCGCATCCAGAGACAGACGGCGATGATGGAGACGACAACTTCCCAATGATCTTTGAGCTGTGAGAGTGAGTGAGCGAGTGGAGAGCAGCAGCAAGCACAAGTCTTGTTGAACTCCTCGTGTGGTGTCTGTCGAAGCTCAGAGCTCGCTCGTGTCTTTCTGTAATGAAGCGTTTGATGTTGCGCGAGCCTCGCTCTCTTCTTGGCGTGGTTGCCTGCCCAGAGTTCTTGATGTCCTCTCTCCACCAGCGGACGTGGCCTTCTTCGGTGACGCGGAGGACCCCGCCTTCTAGTACCCACTTGTCGAGATGCGAGAGGAAGCTGCTTCTGCTGCTGCCACGACAGCGTCAGTCGCCAGAGAGAGAGAGAGGGGTGAGAGAGAGAGAGAGGAGCTGGTAGTTCAAGCGCAGAATGCAGCGCATGAACGCGTCTCGCCTGGCTTGTGAGTGCGCGGCGTCGTGAGCGCGAGTGTTACTGAAGTGAAGCTCTGGCTGTCAAGGCTCTAGAAGTTCGTTTCAAACAAAGTAGTTTTTATGAATGTAAAAACATTTGGGCTAGTTCGCGCCATTTTATGATCACAGATTTCGATAGTGATAAAACAAAGGTTGCTCTTTGATCGCAAGGCAAGCAGCACTTCCGCACTTGCACTCGCATTCGCGCCACGACCTTGCAAGCGCTCGCGCCGATGGCACCTCCAGTCGATGCCACGCCTCCGCAGCGCCGCACGCGCGCAGTGACTGCCGCAAAGCGCGCAGCGCTAGCAAGTGCGAGAACGACGCTCACGAGCACACCGCCAATGACACCACTTGAACAACAGCAGCAGCGGCAGCAGACACGTCCGTCGTCAGCAGCAGCAGCAGCTACTGGCGCAAAGCCAAATGCAACGAAGAAGCCGAAGCGCACTACGCGCCGCGCTCGCAAACCGGCAGACGGCAGTAGCGACGGTGAAGAGCACGGCGAGCCAGACGGCGAGCACGACGCTGAACCTGCCAATGACGCGCCTGAGCGTCGACGAGAGCGTACGCGGTCGTCACAACACGATCGTGAGCAAGAGAGCAAGCACAACGACGCAGCGACTCCGACTGCGCGTGTGAGCGCGCGCATGTCGATCGGTAGCCGCACAGCAGAGCAGCGAGACCAGCACGACGCGCTCGTGGAGACGGTGCTCGCTGGCGCATACTTGGCGCGCACTGGGAAGAACGCGTCGGAGCTTGCGCGGCGGCTCAAGCAGACGTGGACCGTGCTGCAGCGCATCCCAAACCAGCACGAAGGTGGCGGTGATGGCAGTGATGGCGCTGTGTTGCGTGCGCGACTGCGTCTCGTGTGCACGGAGCTGCTGCACGACCAAGTCCTCGCGAGCAGCGACTCGATCGTGCGCGCGCTCGCAGCGTGCTGCTTTGCTGAGCTGCTGCGTGTACATGCACCTGGGACGCCGTTCACAGCGCACGAGGAGCTGTACGACGCGTTCCAGCTCATCTTGGAGCAGATCCAGTGCCTCGCAGGCGACGCGACAGCTACTGCCAGAGGCACGGGAGTCGGCGATGATGCACCGAACGCGTCGTGCAGTGTGCACTACGTGCACTTGCTTGAGAGTCTTGCGAGCGCCAAACCCGGCGCACTACTCACTGGTGTGGACTTCACAGTCGAAGCGAACGAGCCCGTGCTCCTCGTACAGCTCTTCACGACGCTGTTTGAGACGCTCCAGCCAGCACACACGAGCAAGATCGAGAGCCTCATGGTCGCGATCATGGCTACGTGCATCGATGAGATCGATATGGTCGACCAGCCGCTGCTCGACGTGATCTTGGCGCCGCTTGTGCACGCGAACCCGAACGGCAGCAGCAGCAGCATCGACGCACTACCGCTTGAGACTGACGCCGTCGTGCGAGGACCGTACCACATGGCGCAGACACTCATCAAGCGCACGAGCGAGCAACTCCAGAGCCACCTCTCGCTCTTTTTCAACAGCATCCTCGTCGATGCGCCGACTGCACTGTCGTCGTCCTTGTCGTCGCATCCGCCACCCTCGTCGTCGTCAGCCTCCGCGCTGAAAGAGCACGTCTACACGCTCATCTACGAAGTACACAAGATCGCACCGTCGCTGCTACTCTACGTGCTCCCGAACGTGTGTCTACAGCTCCAAGTCGACGAAGTCGCGACGCGATCCGAAGCGCTTGCGCTCATGGCACGGCTCTTTGCGTCGTCACACGCTGACTACGGGCACGAGTACATGCCGAACTTCCGCAACTTCCTTGGCCGCTTCCGCGATGTGAGCAAAGAGATTCGGCTGCAGATGGTCCACGCGTGCGTTGTCATTTGGCAGTGCAAGCCCGAGCTCGCGAGTCTGATCGAGACCGAGTGCGTGCTGCGTTTGAGCGATCCGGAGTGGGAAGTGCGGCGACTCGTTGTGAACGAGCTCTGCGACCTCGCGGCGAACCACTTGGAGATCGTGAGCGACGAGTGTCTGCGCCACGTGGGCGAGCGCATGAAGGACAAGCGCGTGCTGCTGCGGAAAGAGACGATGACTGGGCTCAGTCAAGTGTACGCAGCGCACATCTCGGCGTACTGGTCGCCTGGCACCGGCGGCATTGACACCGACAGCGAACTGCTCACAGCGCACCACGTGCCCGCAGCGCATGCCAAGAAGCTCGGGTGGGTCCCCGACTTTGTGCTCAAGTGCTTTGCGTATCCGCAGCAAGAACTCAAGCTCCGCGTCGTGCAGCTCCTCGACGACATCTTGCTCCCAAAGGCTGCGACTGCAGCCGTTCGGGCGAAAGGACTGCTCTATCTCTACCACTCGGTCGACGCTGCGTCGAAAGAGGCGCTGCGGCGGATCTTGAGCGAGCGAGCGCGGTGCGTCCTCGCAGTCCGCGCATTCGTCGCTGCGAAGAAATGCCAGCGCGCGCAGTTGACGGATGGATCAGACAATGCAGCAAGCAGTAGCGATGCAAGCGAGCAGCTCTTCTCAGCACTCGCGCCGCTGTTCCCTGAGACCCCGAACCTACGTGCGCTGCTCGAGCAGCTGAGTGCTGGCCGCGACCACACTGTGTTCAAGCACATGGCGCACTTGTGCAACTACTCGCTGAGCGTCGACGACATGCGCAGTGCGCGCGATCGGCTCGTCAAGAGCGTCGGGTCAAAGACACCGCTTGGCGAGTTCCTGAAGACGCTCTGCCGCAAACTCAACTTGCTCACGCTCAACCACGCGTCGATCCGCGCATTCCTCGGTTCCTTTGTCGACCACGGCGCGCACCCATCACGAGAGAACCGGCACATCGCTGACTTGCTCGTGATGGTGTCAAAGATCACGCCCGAGATCTTTGCGCCGTTCATCAACGACGTATTTGCGAAGATTCTAGTCACGCCTGATGCGCCAGAGCACGACAGAGACGACGAAGCGGACAGCGATAGTGATGAAGACGATGATGAGGAAGAGCCGAGCAAAGACGTGCGCGTGATCGAAGGCGTCCTCGGTGTGCTTGCCAACTACTCGGCATTCTGGTATACGACCATGGAGCAGGGTAGTGGCGAAGACATCGACGTCGCGACGTCGGTAGTCTGCGCGATCCCGTCGGCGCTGCTCGCAACGGAGCTCGAGCGGTACTGTCTGAGTCCAAGTATCGAGGCTGGCGGGAAGCAGTCGTCCGCCGTGCTGTCGGCACGCGAGATCCACGTCTCGAAGCTCGCAGCGCTGAGCATTGCAAACTTCTTCGGCGCGGCGAGCAGCACAAGTCTCCTGATCCAGAAGCTGTGCGCAAAGAAGCGACTCGCGTCGCCGATGTCGCCGTACGTGCTCGCGACGCTACAGAGTCTCTTGGTCTTTACTAAACGCTGCGGGGACAACTTTGCGACCAAGCAGATGCTCCTCGCGACGTTGTGGACAACGCTCACGGATGACTTTCTCGCAGACGACGCTGGACACACTGAGCCGCAGGCTAAGAGCCGCAAGCGCGTCGTCACGCACGCCAAGATGGTCGAGATCCGGAGTCTCGCGCTCAAAGTCATGGTCCACGTCGTGCTGTACTGTCACCAAGGCGTCGACTCGACCGAGTTCAGTGGCCGGAGCCAGCAGCTCGTGACGCTGTTGTTTGATCTTCTTCGGTCCGATGGCCGCAAGTGGACTGCGAACGCCGGCTTTGCGGCCAGGTATCGCGTCGTCGCAGCGAGCAGCTTGCTCAAGCTCACGCGGAACGCGCACATCGAGCGCCTCGTGACTGTCTCGCAGTGGCACGTGCTCGGGTTTGTCATGCAAGACTCGAGCGAAGACGTCCGCGCAGCGTTTCTCAACAAGCTCACGAAGCACCTGATGCAGTACGCAGCGCTGCATCCACACAAGTACTTGAGCTACCTCGTGCTCGCAGCGTCCGAGCCGAACGCTGGACTGAAGAAGAAAGCGCGAACTCTGCTCGGCGTCGCGATCGAGCGCATGCGCCGGACGTTCGAGGCGTCGCTCGCTCGCAATCGCGCAAACGACGCAAGCGCTGCGGAGCGGAGCGCGCTCCTAGTGCCCGAGTACGCACTGCCGTACGTGATCCACTTGCTCGCACACCACCCGGACTATCCGAGAGACGTGGCGCAGCGCAGCGTGAGCTCGCACGTGTCGCTCTTTCACAACCCGATCTGGAGCAGCCAGCTGCAGCTCTTGGGCTTCTTCTTGGACAGTCTCGTGTCGACAAGTGCGTCTGTCGAAGCCGACAACATTGCGTTCGTGCTCCAGATGCTCGCGAAGTTGTCCGAGTGCGACGACGTCACGGATCCGAGCAGCACGTGTACGTACCCGCTTGTCGACAGCGCTGCGTTGCTCGTGAAGAAGAAGATCAAGAACCAGTCGAGTCTCAAGCCGTTCCCAGGGAAGATCTACCTCCCAAAGCAGCTCTTTGTCGCTGGCAGCGGCCGCGACGTGACGCCTGCGAAGCGTCTAGGCGCAACTGGCGCGACTGGAGCAGCAGCGACGACGCGTGACAGCAGCGACACGGTTGGGCACCAACGTGGCCCGCGCATGATGGTACGTCTCTCGACCTCTGTGACTCACTTGCAGTCGACAATCGCTCGGCTCAGAACTCATGTCTGTTTGCCCATTCGTGTGTGGTCAGACATCGCTGTCGCCCATCAAAGCCTCGACCGACATTCGCGACTACTTCATGCTCACGTCGCCGCCCGCGTCGTCCGCGAAGAAGAAGCGACGGTCGTCCACTGGGACGCCGAGTGCGAGTCGCAAAGCCCGAAAGCAGCAGACAACATCGTCGCCAAGTCCAATAGCTGTTGCTGCGACTGGCGCGCCGACAGATGCGAGTGATGCAGCAACAGTCACGCCAGCGCGGCGCACATCTCGCATGCGGAAAGCGCGGCTCCAGTCGCTCTCATTTGCGGAAGTGTCGAGCGAAAGCAGCGACGACTCGGATGATCTGGTGCCTGGTGCGTCCGTCGCTGCGCGCTCGAGCCAGATCCAAGCACGCGTCTCATCGGTCCCTGCGCCAGAACGCGACCTTTCGAGCTCGCACGCCACACCAGAGCGTCAAAGTGATGGTGGAAGCGATCTTGGATCCAGCGAGCAGGCGCACGCAGACACCGACGCGGGTGGTGCTGCTAGAGGCGTGGGCAGCACCGTGGCGAACGACGTGATGGACAACGATGACGACGACGAGATGGTATGTGCATGCGTGTGCTTGGCGCTATTTCCAACTCCTCTGTGTTGCTCATGCCGCTCGCTCACTTGACCCCTGCTCTACTGGACGCACCGATGGATGGATGGATGGATGGTGAGTAGACGAGCTTTCGGACCTCGCGTCGTCGCCGTCGTCAGCAGACGTAAGAGTGTGCATGCGCATGTGGATGCGTGTGGGTGGGTGGGAGCGAGAAATGCGTCAAGTTGCAGTTCACTCGTTTGCGAACAGCGCTGTCGTCGTTGTGGTTGCCGGACGCAAGGGCTCGCATGTGGGAGAAGCGTGACGAACGCACGCGGCGTGCGTTGACTTGACTGCCTGCTGCTGCTACCATCCTGCGTGCGTCTATTGTACCGACGCCCGCTGCGTGGCGCTCAACTGATTCATCAAAGCACTCGCAAGCGCGTGTGTGTGTGTATATAGTTTTACTAGACGCCACGGACGACGTGCAGTTCGTCCTAGGACAAGAGGTACTCGACGTGGTGGCGCTGCTGCGGACTGTTCCCATGGTGCGTATCCATCGGCTCGCACTGGATCTGTCCGGTCCCAAACGACATGTTGGCGCCACTCATGAACGCGGCGACCTTCTCGAGCGACCCGAACGTGCGCTGGAGGCCCGAGACAAAGTCCAAGTCCGCGCCAAACCAGCTCATGCGTCCCGCGCTGTCAAACATGAAGCGGTACTTGCCTGGGACAACGATCGCATTCCCAATCACGTCTTGAATGAGATCTTCCCGACCGTGGAGACTGGGACAGAGCGTCGTGACGCCGTCGCGCCGCGGGCGAAAGACCATCGTTGCGTCAACGACGACGATCGTCATGTCGTCAACGCTTGAGACGTCGTAGCCGTGCACCGTGTACTGCGTCGACGCAAAGTACTGGCCGTAGAGCCGCCACTGGTACTTCACGAACTCGACGCCCATGTAGTCCGGACCTTCAATCGTGCTCTTCATGACGCTCTGGAGAAAGTCCTCTTGGCCGCTGCACCGCTGCGGCGACCAGCCGTGCTCGTACATCCGAAAGTACTCGAGCACAATGCACGCGGGCTGACCGCTCGGCGTTGTCCGCCCTGCAAACACATTGCGCTCCGCGAGCCGCTTGCATTGGACTTCGAGGCTCGCGACGTCCGAGAGCAAGCCGTGCACTTCGTGCTCGAGCGTCTCGATCTTGGCTTTTTGCTTGGCACGGTGGCGCCGCTGGTGCATCTTGTACTGAAGGCGGCGACGCAGGACCTTGTCGTCGACTGGCGGCGTCTCCGCTGCTGCTCCTCGTGCGCGGGCAGCAGCAGAGCTGTTGTCTGCATCTTCCGAGCCAGGAGACGACGGCAGTAGCGCGAGACGGCTACTCGTTCTAGCGCTGGTACTGCGACTTGCGTTACGCTGAGCCATCGGAAGCACTTGCATTAGCATTGGCGTTGCGAGTTCGAGCGCATAGGCGCTATCGCTCGTGCGTTTGCGGCTAATGTGCTCCATGTGTCTCTCTTTCCTGTGTCAGCGACTGGCGATTCGGGCGTCGTGGAGGCGTCGTGGAGGTGGTTGGCGCTGCTGGTTGGCGATCGCGGCGGCGAGTGGCTTGTGCGCGAGTGGCTCGCTCTTTGTGTGTGGTGGTCGGCGACGCGAAGCGCGCGCAAGGACTCGACTCCTCCTCTCGTTGACTGTGCTGCTGTCCGCGATCGGCCGTTTTGGTTCTGGGAAGAGCGAGCGAGCGCGCGAGAATGCTGACCGCCTGAAGGAAGAGTGGGAGGTGAGTCATACTGGAAATAGCGTCGAGGAGGGATGGCACGACGGCGCGTGCCAGTGCTGGTGTATGCTTGCGAGACGGGAGGTCGCGTTTCATCGATTGTTCTGGGTCGCCGCCTCGCAAGTCTCACGCTACGTGCTGCAAAACCACGCGAGATGCGCTAATTCAAGCTACAATTGCGCAATTCCGAGCCTAAATCCACGCAGTAAACTCTTCACGACACGACGCCATGATAACGCGAGCACATGGCGAGGCAGGCGGCAGGCAGAAGAAAACCAAGAAGACTGTTCATGCTGCGATCCAAACGTGCGCGCGCTAACATCGTTGCGCAGTTCGATCGTGCGCATGCTTTGGTGTGCTAGGACTCGACGCTCGCGCGCGCACACACGCATGCGCACACAGAGCAGCGAGCATTTGGTGCGAGTGTGTGCTGCACAACACCACCAGCGTACAGTACGCTGTGAATTAAGTGCGTCACCTGCCATTTTCGCGCCAGCAACGGTAATCGAATTGGCTGTCCCAAAGGATGTGGCTATATTCGCAAATACACGTTTTGTTCGATCGAGCGTGCGAAATGAAGTCGAGCACTCCATACAGCGTCCCTGTCATCGCTGGACATGTTATGCAGTTTCGTTGGCATGTCGCATGTTCAACTACTATTTACGAAAATGCGCGTGCTAGTGTGCAAAATCATCTCGAGTAGCCTGCACGGCTTGCAAGTCAGGCAGACCGCGAAAATAGGCAGAGACCGCGCTAAGGTTCTGCCGAACTCCAGCGCGCAAGTCTTGTTCATGCCTTGCTTGTTTGCTTAGCATTGGTTTGCTTAGCATTGGTTTGGTTTGGTTTGGTTTGGTGTGCTTTGTGAGATCCGTACTTGAGGTCGTCGTCCTCCACCTGACTGAACGTACTTGTAGGCTCTACGCTGTGCTAACGCGCGCAAAGTGGTGTGCGCTGTGTTGACTCTCACTCTCTTCTCTCTAGCTGGTCCGCCTCTGAAAACAAAGCTGATCGTCATACACAGGGAAACGAGCGAGCGAGTGAGAGTGCGCCAACACACAACACATACCTGACGTCAACAGCTAAAAGCGCCTGAGAGAAGAACGACTTCACGCGATCACACACAGCGCAGCGAAACTGCTCTCAAACAAGGACTGAAATTCATAATGTGGGTGGCCCACGCACATTATCAAGATGAGTCAAGCAGCGCATCTCCGTTCACATCGGCTCCATCCCGACAACACATCAACGCTTGCTCATGCAGCCCGACTGGCTGGACGGGATCGCACACAGCAGCAGGTCCTGGTCCTGGTGCCGTGCACACATGTGAACTCGAGACGCCGCAAGAGAGCAAGACATCCAGGTCGTGTGCTCCATTGTGATATGTGCTCGTGCTCATCCGTGGCGATAGTGCACACCTCCAGACGATCTGCGGCTGGCACTGCTGGTGCTGAGAATGCAACGCAAGCGC
>JAASFT010000221.1:0-28199 GCA_023333885.1 Globisporangium parvum
CTCGAGCTCCTGCTCTCGTTCGGCGACGACTTGCTCCAGGGCGACAAGCTCGGCCGCACGCCGCTGTTTGTCGCAAGTGCTCGCGACCGTGCGCTCTGCGTCGAGTTCCTCTGCGCGTGGAACCACGAGACGCGGTCGTGGCTCGAGCAGGAGGACGAGTGTGGAGAGCTGCGCATTGCGATCTGTTCTGCATGCTCCGCTCGAGTGTGGGACCACAAAGATTGCCGTATTTCGAGGTGTGTGTGCTGAATGTTTGATGTGAGGAGTGTCAGTCGACTTGCGCATCAATTCAAATCGATTTTATGCAAATTGTAGTATGTGCTGTGGACTTATTGGTGTGCACAAAGCCGTGACATGTGGCGTGGACCACGCGCATTGCGTTTCCGCCAATCACAGACGAGCTCGATTCCAAGTTGTCGCGTCGACGGCGTCATGACTTGAGACTCACGGCGGAATCGAGTCGATTCCAACGTGACGGATCGCTGCTGCACGAAAGGCTGCCACATCTTCTCGGCAGACGCATTCTCGCGGCTCTCGTCGTCGTCGCCGTCGTCGTCGTCGTGTGCTGCTGCTTCGCGAGCATTCGTGCACCGAGGAGGAAGATGGAACGTTGCCGCTGCTTCTCGTCAGTCGCGCGCGTCGTCTACATCCGTGCATGTGGCATGTGGCACGTGCTCGCTCGCTCGCTGCTGCTTGGAGCAACGTGCATGTGGCTTCACACACACGCACGCCATGAGCCAACACTACGAACGAATGAACGAGCGGCGGCGTAGTAGGCTGCTTGGATGCTGGATGCGTTTGACGGACAAGCACGACTAGAGAAGAGAAGGGAGTCGATGGGCATGTGTACGTGTCGGTCGCATGGTCCAACGCGCGCGCGCATGCTAGGATGGTGTCCACATTGAGGCGTCGCGACACACGCATGCACTAGGTATGGATACATGTTGTACTACGACCAGTAGCGTGAGCGGCGCTGTAGAGTAGAGGCTCTCTCTCACACACACACACGTGCGCGTCCGAGAGCCATTCATTCATCCATCCATCCGCCAGTCGAGCACTGTTGCGCGCGTCTCTCAAAGATGCTTTTGCGCATGCATATGCAAGTCGAGCGTCGGCATGCATGTTGAACTTCGTCGCGAGTTGCAGCGCTTACAAGCGCCAAGTAGTCGGTGTTTATGCGCATCATGCACCGCGGCAGTATGCGCGCCGACGAGTTTTGGCGGTCTTCCCATGCCGTGAATGCGCGCTTGGACAAGGATATTGCGTATATGCGGTTGAGTCGCGTCGACGCACGCAGCAGCCAGCAGCGACGCAACGGTCCTGCTGCTGCTGCGGCCGCACACACATTGTGGCCACCACTGCTCTGCTGCTGCTGCTCTGCTGCGAGCTCATTACGCGATTCGCCACCTCTCGCACACATCGTCACCTCCTCCTCCTCGTCCACCACCACCACCACCACTTGCCACGATGAGCACGTTCCAGAAGATCAAGGTCGACAAGCCTGTCGTCGAGCTCGACGGCGACGAGATGACGCGCATCATCTGGAAGGACATTCGCGAAAAGGTGCGAGCTGCTGCTGCTGCTGCCGAGCGCCTCGGTGTGCGTCTAGGCAACACTGACGCTGACGTCTCTGTGCGTGCGAGCAGCTCATCCTGCCGTTCCTCGACCTCAACATCGAGTACTACGACCTCGGTCTCGAGAACCGTGACGCGACGAACGACGGTACGCGCCAGTGCACTGCTCGCTCGCTCTTGCCATTGCCTACCGACTGCGTCACGCCGTCGTGTACCCATCCGACAGTGGACTGACGCACGCTCGTGCTCGTGGTGCGATCAGAGGTGACGCTCGAAGCGGCGCGCGCGATCAAGAAGCACAACGTCGGCATCAAGTGCGCGACGATCACGCCGGACGAGCAGCGCGTGGAGGAGTTCAAGCTCAAGAAGATGTGGCTGAGCCCGAACGGCACGCTCCGGAACGAGCTCGGCGGCACGGTCTTCCGCGAGCCGATCATTTGCAAGAACATCCCCAAGCTCGTGCCGGGCTGGAAGGAGCCGATCATCATCGGCCGCCATGCGTTCGGCGACCAGTACAAGGCGATTGACTTCGTCGCGCGTGGCAAGGGCACGTTCAAGATCTCGTTCCACCCAGAGGACGGCAGCGCCGTGCAGGAGTACAAGGTCTACGACTTCCAGAACGACGACGGCGGCGTCGCCATGGGCATGTACAACACGGCCGAGTCGATCACGGGCTTTGCCAAGTCGTGCTTTGAGTTCGCCCTTGCGCGCAAGATGCCGCTGTACATGAGCACGAAGAACACGATCCTGAAGCGCTACGACGGCCGCTTCAAGGACATCTTTGAGGAGATGTACGTGCGCGAGTACGAGGCGGCGTACAAGGCCGCCGGCATTTGGTACGAGCACCGCTTGATCGACGACATGGTCGCGCAGTGCCTCAAGTCCAAGGGCGGCTTCGTCTGGGCCACGAAGAACTATGACGGCGACGTCCAGTCCGACATCCTCGCGCAGGGCTTTGGCTCGCTCGGACTCATGACGTCCGTGCTCCTGACGCCAGACGGCAAGACGGTCGAGGCCGAGGCTGCGCACGGCACGGTCACGCGCCACTACCGTGTGCACCAGAAGGGCGGCGAGACGAGCACGAACTCGATCGCGTCGATCTTTGCGTGGACGCGCGGCTTGCTCCACCGCGCGAAGCTCGACAACAACGACAAGCTCAAGCTCTTCTGCGAAGAGCTCGAGGCCGTGATCATCGAGAGCGTCGAAGCCGGTGTGATCACGAAGGACCTCGCGCTGCTCATCTACGAAGACAAGATGACGCGCGCGCACTACCTCAACACGTTCGAGGTACGCTCTGTCTGTCTGTCTGCTACGTGTGTCGTGTATGGGCATTCGCACTGACGCTCGCTCGCTCTCTCTTCGTGTATGTACGTCGTCGACCAGTTCGTCGAGAAGATCGCGGAGAACCTCCGTGCGCGCATCACGGCGAACCCGAGCTTCAGCCGCCTCTAAGTAGTAGACTCGATAGCCAACACACACAGTGCAGTGCGTGCTCGCTGTCTCTCGATGCTCGCGAATGACACGCAATGGCGCATCGTCTCCTCTCTCTCTCTCGCTGAGTGTCTCGTTGAGTGTCTCGATCGTGAGTGGCGCTTGACTGAGCGATAGGCAGGCAGCGTCGAAGTCCACGATCTCGTACTTGATCGCTCTGTCAGTCGCCACCTGCAGTCGACGGACACTCGACCGTCACCACCGGGTTCACCTTATCCAGGCTTGTGTCTGCCTTGATGCTGACACTCACGTCCGCTTCCTCGACGCAGCCGAGAACGTCCTGACCGTCAGCGAGTCCGTCGCGTTCACGATCTCCGCGCGCTTGCCGGTCGGGCACGTCGACGTAGTGAACGCAGCACCAGTCGAGTCCACGAACTTGGTCACTGGGATTGTCATCGAGGCGAAGCGGTCGGTGAGCGGTAGAGTGTGTCGTTCACTGTCACTAGCCATGCGAGCCAGCTGTTGAAGCAAGTAGCCAGACCGACTGAACCCATTAGTCGCCTGCTTGTTGGTCCTCACTCACTCACTCACTCACTCACTTCCAGTTCCGCTCGCTCGCTGCGTCGACCACGATGAAGCTCGCCTCGGTCGTCACCCTCGCTGCTGCGACTGCGCTCGCTGCGGTGTCGGCGGAGGACGCGACGGTTGCTCCTCGCGCACCGTCCCCAGCGCCGCCGGTGGATACCAGTGCGACGGCCGCTGCCGCCGGCACGAGCATGCTCGCCAAGTACAAGCAGACATCGACGACGGACGCGTACCACATGGAGCCGATCCGCGTGGTGCACACGCGCGTGCAGAGCGACTCGCCGATTCTTGTCGAGGGGCTGCTGGTCTCGAGCTTTGGCAAGGGCAAGCTCGAAGCAGGCTACCTCAGTTCGCTCGACTCGATGAACACAGCGAGCGTCGAAGGCGCGCTGATGTTCGTGCAGGCGCTGACGATCAACGTGGCGACGCGCGACGCGTCGGAGCGGTGCGTGCGCAAGACGAAGGTCACGAACATCGTGTTCTACGAGATTCTCATTGCGCAGACGAACGAGACGATCGCGCAGTTCCAGGCGGACTGGGAGGTGCCCGAGTACGGTCCACTGGTCCCTTTCGACGGCGGCCATTGCACAGAGACGGAGCCAGGCAAGCTCCCGGCGACGTGCTACCAGTTCAACGGCGAGAAGGGTCAGCCGAACCTCGGTCCGTTCGTGGGCATCAAGAACAACGAGGTGAGCGACTACGCGCCATACCCTGGCAACTACTGGTTCTCGTTCCCAAACACGTGTCCGACCGCGACGTGGGGGAACAAGACAGACGCGTGTCTCGCGAGCACGCGCAAGGGGTTGTGCCCAGTGGGCGTGGCGCCGAACGGCGTCGAGTGCACGTTCGCGTACAACATCCTCGGCTGGGTCCCGATCGACGACGTCGTGGGCATCACGAGCATCGAGAACAAGGCGACGGAGAAGCCATTCGCGAACTTCTCGCAGTGGTGCAAGGCGAGCGAGGACAACATCGAGTTCTCGTTCGACCTCACGAGCAAGAAGCTAAAGACGTCGCTGCCGTTCTGGGCAGACCCGCTCAGCGCGACGGCGAACGCCGCGCGCACGCAGAAGATGCTCGACACGTACGCCGCGAGTCTCACGACGCCGTCGTCGCAGGTGGACCCGAAGGCCGCAGCGGCGTTCCAGGCGCTGCCGACGCCAGCGGAGCTCGCGAAGGCAAATCCGCCGTGCTACAAGAGCGTGGCGGCGTGCGGCTCGGGCACAGGCTGCAAGCGCGTAGGCTACTCGCAGCTCTGCACGCCGTGCAAGGCGGCGGAGAAGTGCGCGACGGGCGACGGCAGCTTCAAGTTCCCGACGCTCACG
Organism: Globisporangium parvum; assembly: GCA_023333885.1. Lineage (NCBI taxonomy): Eukaryota > Oomycota > Peronosporomycetes > Pythiales > Pythiaceae > Globisporangium > Globisporangium parvum. Next base: position 4,916 of record JAASFT010000221.1, read on the forward strand.
AAGGCGTTCACGACGCTGTCGGATTCGAAGACGAAGACCAAGACGAACTCACCGGCGGCAGGCGGCTCAAGCACCTCTACGGACAAGACCACTACGTCGACAGACACGACCGACAAGACGGACACGGCAACAAACGGAGGAAAGTCGCAGAGCACAGTGCCGCTCATCGGTGGTGTCGCCGCCGCGCTGCTGCTCGTCGCTTTCGTCGCCGCCATCGTCGTCGTGCGCCGGCGGCGTCGCCAGGCGAAGACTGAAGGACCGGGCGATGCGGACTACAGAACAGTCATAGTCGCAGGCACGGACACAGGCACAACAAGCGCAGACACGGGCACGGGCAGTGGCAGTGGCAGTGCGAAGAAGAAGAAGAAGATGGACAAGCAGGACGAGCTTGACGAGCTTGACCGCAACGTGACGCTCTGGCACGATCGAGATCTCGCGTCGCTCAAAGTGAGCGCGAACGACGTGAAGGACGTGCAGATGATCGGACGAGGCGCGTTCGCAGACGTCTGGCTCGTGCGCTTCCGCGACGCGGAGCTCCTCGTGTCGAAGCGCCTGCGCAAGAGCGACGTGAGCCACGCGCGCACGCAGGACTTTATCAAAGAGATCAAGCTCGTCGCTACGCTCAGTCACCCGAACATCGTCGCGCTTCGGTGCGTGACGTGGATCACCGAGACGGACCTCCAGGCGCTCTTCGAGTACATGGACGGCGGCGACTTGCGCTCGTACCTGACGAACCCCCAGGTGCCGGTTCAGTGGAGCGCTGAGAAGTTCGAGATCGCAATCGACGTCGCCGAGGCGCTCGTGTACGTGCACTCGTTCGCGCCGCCGCTCGTGCACCGCGATCTCAAGTCGCGCAACGTGCTGCTCAGTCGTCCAGACGCCGAGAAGCGGGGCACTGCGCGCGCCAAGCTCACGGACTTTGGTGTCTCGCGGTACCAGAGCGAGCAGCACACAATGACTGCAGGTGTGGGCACAGGTCGCTGGCTCGCGCCGGAGGTGATCGCAGGCAGCGACGACTACGGCCCAGCGGCCGACATCTACTCGTTCGGCGTCTTGCTCTTTGAGCTCGACACGCACGAGATCCCGTACGCTGGTGCGCGTGGGAAGAACGGCCACCTGCTCGCTGAAGTGGCGATCTTGCAGCGCGTCGCACTGGGGGAGCTCGCGCCGACGCTAAGCGCAGCGTGTCCAGCAGCGATCGTGGAGCTGGCAACCCGCTGCTTTGCGCTCTCGCCGACTGATCGTCCGAAGGCGCCGGAAGTGGCGTTTGCGCTCCGCTCGCTCCGCAAGAGCTTGGGAGGGTTGTACATGTAGGCGCGTGGCAGCTTTCGGTTCAGGTTGTCGTCGAGTGAGTGAGTGTTCGTACGTCAGGTCTCTCTCTCTCTCTCTGTGCCACCGCTCGAGCGCACGACGCCAGCGTCGCGCCATGCTCTCTCAGCGCAGACACAGTCAGCTCGCTCCTGTGACCTGAGGCGAGACCATCCGCCTCTTTAACTTGGTTAATCTATGTTGCGGATGTATGCGACAATTGGTGCGTATTTTCCAACGCGATCACGGTACTCGACTCTGTTGAGTTGGCTCGAGTTTTCTTCGACCATCATTACTGCAGCAGCTCGCGACGACATTGACCGAGCGCTTGTGTGTGACGCAGAGGAAGAAGAAGAAGAAGGAGTCTCTGTGTGTGGCTGTGCGTGAGAGGAGCGAGGAGCAGGGAGTGTACGAACGAGCGAGAGACTACGCTACGAGTGCTCCACCGACAGTTAGTCAGTCAAGAGGCGAGAGGCGACGTCAGCGCACAGAGGCAGCCGCCACACGCAAGCATGAGTGACGCGAGCGACGACTTGAACCGGTCGTTTGACTTTGACGACCATGACGACGACGCATTCGCGCAGCAAGTGTTTGCTGCAATGCGCGGCAGCACGAGCAATAGCACGCATAGTGCGCGCGAGGGGCGACAGAGCGTCGGTGCAGGCAGCACTGCGAGCGACGGCGCTGGTGACGGTGACGACCGCGCGAGCATTGCAACGAGCGACGACAGTGCGTCAACTGCCGCCGCCTCGCGCACGAGCGCATCGCGACTACTCGAGGCACTCGAGGCGCTTGCGCAGGACGCGGACGGCGACGGCGTCCCGCAGTCGCTCCGAGGTGCGTTCCTCCAGTGGTCCAGATGCATAGGCGAATGAATGCCCCAGTGCTGCGGCGCCTCGCCGTCCACCGGTCGGTCGCGCCATATGCGAGTGTCTGTCCGCACTCACACGTATGCTCTGCGATCCGCATCTGCAGGGCTCTTGGGCCAGCTCAACAGCACAAGCGAAGGCGCAGCGGTACGTCTGCCAGCGGATCACTCGATCATCGCTCTGTGTGACGCGAGTGCGACTCGAGGCGCCGCACTGACGCCTGCACTTCGCGACAGATGATGGGCGGGCTCTTCCCGTTCGCGCAGCTCCTCGAAGGGTCTGCGAACCCGCGCTTCCAGCGCACGCTCGACGCACTGCGTCTCGAGTCGCCAGCGCACGTCCAACTGGTGCGTCCCTGTGCTCGTCTATCCGATTTGCTCAGTAAACCGGAGCTGCGTGGATCCTCACAGTTTATATGTACGCTCCTAGTCGGGGCTGTCCGAGCTGCTCGAGACACTGGCGCTGTCGTCTGAAGACGTGCTTGTGATGTCGGGCTTCAGCGTCGACAAGTTTGTTCCTGCGTGCGTTGCGCTCGTGCGCGAGTCGCCGACGATGGACGTGCTGCTGCTCGCTGCGCGTGCGCTCGCGTCGATCCTCGAGCTCTTTCCAACGCTTGCGACCCCGCGCGCAGTCAGTGAAGGCGTCGTGCCCGCGCTGTGTGCCAAGCTCTTGGAGATCGAGTACATGGACGTCGCAGAGCTCGCGCTCCAGATCCTCGAGCGCATTGTGTGCAAGTCGGACAGTCTCGGCAGCGCAGCAGTCGCCGAGTACCGTCGCGCGCTCCTTCAAGAGCACGGCGTCGTCGCGCTACTCCAGTACGTCGACTTCTTTCCGATTGCGATCCAGCGCACCGCTGCGCGCATTGTCTCGGCGCTCTGCACGAACGTCGCGACCGCGCTCGTGCCCGAGCTCCGCGACGGCTTTGCGCTCGTGACGCCCTTGCTCGCGTCGTTTGACGCCGAGATCCTCGAGAGCGCGTGCGACGCAATGCGCAAGCTCGTGGAGAGCAAAGCGTTCAGTGAGAGCCCAGTGCTCGCGTCGCTCGTTGCGAGCGACCTCGTCTGTGACGCGATGCTCAAAGGCTTGCGCGACTACTGCGCGACAGACGGAGTCCCCTCAACCAGTAGCACGCGTCCGAGTCCGCACCTCGCTGCCTCTGGCTACACGAGCATCCTCAAGTTCTTTGCGAGCGTGCTGTCGTCTCCAGCGCTGAGCAGCAGTTCGTCGAGCGCCGCGCTCGTCTCGCGCTTGCGCTTCTACGACCTCCCACCGATCGTCGCGGCGCTGCTCGCGCGCGACGCTGCGCTCAGCGACCACCAGCTCCTTCGCGACACGCTCAAGCTCATGATTGTCCTCTTGCCGATCGCAGACGAGCTCGCAGCCATGGCGAGTGTCCCCGAGCCCATGGTCGCGTTTGCTCACGCAAGCGTCGCGTCGATCGTCCGCGTGTACGACGCAACTGCGCGGAGCGAGCTGCGCTACGAGTGCCTCGGCGTGCTCTACCGCACGTGCTCGCTCATCTACGCGCAAGCCGACGCAGCGACGTTCAGTGCGCGCGAGCACGCGGAGCTCACGCACTTGGCAGCGTTCCTCGCCCGCGTGCTCCGACCAAACGCTGCTGCATCGTCGTCGTCGAACCGAACGAGGTCCAGTCGCAGCAGCAGCAGCAGCAGCTCGAGTCCGGTCGCGCGCGAGCAGGACGTCTTGCCCGTGCACTTGGCGCTCCAGATCATCCACGCGTCGCTGGTCCACGCTGCAAGTGCGCGCGCTGCTGTGATCGAACTGTTTGAGCGCCACGGCGTTGCGACTGCGATCCGCTTCTACGCAGCACCGCCGCCGCCGTCGCGAGTCGCAGACACGACTGTCGACCGACTCGATGGGTCTCCAGTGCCACCGCCAGATACGTACGAAGTCGTCGCGCTGTCGAAAGCGCTCGTGGCCGAGTACTTTGGGACAACGAGCGCACCGACAAGTCGCGTCGTGCAGCTCCAAGGTCTTGTCTGCGACCTCACGCGCGTGCTGCGAGATGGCAGCGACACGCGCGCGCAAGCGCTCGTAGACGTCTTGACTGCGCTCGAGACGGTCATCCGCAGCGGCGCGGACGCTGTGACTGCGCACGAAATGGCGCGCAGTGGGCTGGTCCACGCGCTCACGACCGTGCTGTCTGCGAGCGACGGCAAGCGCGCGTTCGCGCGCGTGTTCCTCGCTCCGACGACAGCCCGTGCGAGCGCCACGGACGCAGTCGCAGCGCTCGTGCAGTGCCTCCAAGACGCGATTGCCGCCGAGAAAGACGCGTTCGCAGTCGCGTACGACACTGCGAGCGGGTCGCAGCCGCTCCCGAGCAGCGTCTCGAGCGACTTGGCGCAGCTCACGCAGCACGTGAAAGTGCGCGTGGTGATTGACGACAGCGACTTGGACATGGTCGACAGTTCGCATCCTGACGACGCGACTGCTGCGGCGCCAAGTGCGCGTGCAAACAACTGGTTCACAAAGCACGCGCTGCCACTGCGGCGCTCTGGGAGCAGTAGTAGCAATGCGAGCAGTCGCCACGATCCGAGCCAGCTCTACAAGCGCAATCGCGCGAGCGTGCATGACACTGTCGTGCTCGTCGAGCCCCTGGCGCGCGTCGAGACGATGGAAGAGTTCATTCTCGACAAGCTCTTTGGGTCCACGCGCAGTGCATCGGCGCTCGATGAGCTCATTGGCCGGCGCACGACCAGCGACGATGACGAGCATGCCGACGACGACGACGCAGAGCACGCACGAGGCGACGACGACGAGAGCGAGCCGAAGCAGCTCCAAGCGCTGTACTGCGGCGCAGCGCTGCCAGCGGACATGAGCATCCTCGAAGCGATTGTCAAGTTTGGGAACGCGGCTGGCGATCGCGACAGCGACAGCAGTGCGAGCCGCAGCGTCGAGCTCCGGCGCATCTGGTCGAGCACGCCGCACGAAGTCACGTTCCGCGTGCTCGCGCCGCTGTCGAGGACGCAGTCGCTCGCGTCCGTGGCAGCTGGCGAACCCAGTGGCGACCACGCTGGCGAGCGCAAGCCCGACCCAAGTGTCGACAACACGAGCGACAGTCCCACGCACATGCCGAACCAGTGGTGGGACAACGTCTGGGACTTGCTCGCGCTGCTCAAGCTCGTGCGTGCGCTCGTGCTCGCACGTCCTGCAATGCCAAGCAGCCGCCCGGTCGTGTTTACAAACGCGTTCTTGAGTCTCCAAGTGAACCGCGTGCTGCAGCAGCCCGTGCGCGTCGTCACGAATGCGCTCCCGCGCTGGTGCTTCCGGCTCGTGCACGACATGGCGTTTGTCTTGGACTACGACACGCGCTTGGACTTTGCGTACGCGATCTCGTGCGGCTCGGCGCGTGCGATCCAGTACCTCTGCCGCTCGGTCTGGAAGCGCGCGGTGCTCGAAGAGCCACTGTCGACGCCAGGCGCAACGCTGTCGGCGTCGCGGGCGACAGCGAACAGCGCGAGTCGCCGACGCACACGCGATGGCGGCGACGCTGCAGCGACCAGCACGCGCGCACGCACGACTGCGCTCGTGAACATCTCGCGCATGGTCAAGCTCCCGCGTCTGAAAGTCCGCGTCGCGCGCTCGCGTCTGCTCCAGTCCGCGATGAAGCTCTTGGCGATCTACGGCGGCAAGAAGGCGGTGATTGAGATCGAGTTCCTCGGCGAAGTCGGCACTGGACTCGGCCCAACGACCGAGTTCTTCACGCTCATTTGCCAAGAGATCCAAGCGAAGCACTTGCGTCTCTGGCGCGACGATGACGTCCAGGCGCAGACGCCACGGCTCTCGACGACGACAACTGACGACGACGACGACGACAACGAGGACGCTGAGGTGAAGACGAAGGCAGACGACAGCAGTAGCGGTGCCTCGCCGGCTGCACTGCCGATCCGCGGCTACCACCGCGTCGCGGTGTACCACTGCGCGCAGTGTCTTTGCGTGCGCGTTCCGCACTGCGCAGTGCACATTCAGCTGCTCACGCGCGAAGCACCTGCGTCGCCGCCGGCAACGAGTGAAGACGACACACTGGCGTCCCCAGCGGCGTCGCTGCCAGCAGTGTCGACCCCTCAGTGTGCTGACTGTCTCGCGACGCAGGACTGGCACTCGGCCATGGCGACGTGCGACTGCAGCAGCACTAGCGACGCGCCAGCCCCAACAGCGTCGTCGCTCAAGTGGTGGATCCTCAGCGACGAAGAGGTGGCGTACCTCGCCAAGGTCTTTCCACGCAAAGCGCCGAGCGTGAAGCACCCGGTGCTCCAGTGCGCGCACTGCGACACTGTCAACTTCCCCGGCACCGACGCGGGGATCGTGGCGCTCGATGGCGACCGCATGGTCTCGCGCTCGGGCCGGCGCATGTTTGAGCGCGACTACCGCGCCGTGACGAAGCACGTGTCGCCCCTGTGCGAAGGCACGCCGCTGACAACGGTCGCGTCGGTCTTGACGCGCGAGACCGTCGAGCGGCTCGTTGCGCTCGTGCCGCAGTCGCCAGAGGTCTTGGAGACCGAAGTCGAGTCGCTCCACTACGTGAGCGAGACTGCACAGTGGATGGACGGCGGCCCCGCCGTCCTCGCGCCATTTGGGCTGTTCCCCAAGCCGTTTGTCCCGCAGCCAACTCTGTCGCCAGTCGACTCTGTCGAGCCATCGGTCTCATCGGCGCCGCCTCGCACGCTCCAGCCGCCGGACGCGCTCGCGTGGTTCACGTTCTTGGGTCAGTTTGTCGCACAAGCGGTGCTCGACGAGCGCTTGCTGAACCTCCCGCTGTCGCGCCCGCTCCTGCGAGCGCTCCGCGGCGAAGCGCTCGTTGGCGACGCGGTCGACCTCGCAACGTCGCTCGCGTACATCAGTGAGTTCGACCCCGCGCTTGGGACGTCGCTGCGCTATCTCTACGACTTGGCGCGTGCGCCGCACGCGGATGACACAGCAGCGACGGTCGACGCCATGTGCCTCACGTTCACGCTCGTGGGCGACAGTGCGATCGAACTTTGTCCCAATGGCGCGGCGACGGACGTGACGCTGTCGAACTTGGGCGAGTACGTCCAACGGACTGCTGCCGTGCTGCTCGACACGGCGCTCACGCCGCTCGTCGCGGCGTTTGAGCGCGGGTTTGCGCAGATCTGCGGCTCGCAGCCGCACGAGCGCGGCTTCCTCCGCGTCTTTGACGTCCCCGAGCTCGAGCGCATGCTCAGCGACGCGAGTGGCACCGCCACGACGATGTGGGACCGCGACGGCCACACGCTGCGCGAGCACATGGTGTGCGACCACGGCTACACGCCTGCGAGCCGCGCGATTGGCGACCTCGTTGCGATCCTCTGTGAGCTCGCAGTCGAGGACCAGCGCCTGTTTGTGCGCTTTGTCACTGGCGCGAACCGCTTGCCAGTCGGCGGCGTCGCCAAGCTCGAGCCGAAGCTCACAGTCGTGCGCAAGTTCTCGGAGCCCGCGACCGAGAGCAGCAGCAGTGGCGACAGTGCACGCAGCAGCAGTGCGTTTGCTGCTGCAGACGCCGTGCTCCCATCCGCTTCGACGTGCACGAACTACCTCAAGCTCCCCGAGTACTCGACGCGCGACGTCATGAAGCAGCGCCTGCTCTTTTGCATTCGCGAAGGCCAGGGCAGCTTCCACCTCTCGTAGTGCGACGTCGTCGTCCGTTTGACTGCCAGTCATGTCCGACTGGAGAGCGAGCGAGCGAGAGAGTCAGCGAGACGGACGGACGAGACAGAGCGAGTAACGTGCGTAGTGGCGTCGGTCTTTACATGGCGACTTCTTGAGTCTGAAGACGCTCTCGAGTGCGTTGGTTGCTTGCTTGAGCAAGTGAGTTGCTTGTCAAGTGGCCACTTGTCTGATCAACAAACAAACGAACGAGCCGAGCAAGTGGAAACTGGACAAGCGGCAATGGGCAATGGGCAATGGATGAACAAGCGGACGATTGGAAGAGTGGGTGGATGGCGTGGAGTGGCAGTTCGCATGCGCGAGTCCTTCCATTCGGACTCGCGCGCGCGGACTGCCGAGTGGCATTGAGTCGTGGGTTGTGTACACAGAGCGGCAGTGCGACACACACAAGTGTCGACGCGCGCGCTCGCTCTCGCTCCGAGAGAGAGAGAGGGAGGGATGATAAATAGCGGAGGCGGGTGCAGGCAGACACACGGCGCTGCTGCTGCTACTGCTGCTGGTGCTCGTCGTTGTGGGCGGCGCGTGCCACGACCTACGACGACCCACTGCTTGGCTCGGGATCTTGCGATCGATCCCGGTCGTTCGCTCCGTGCAGGAGCGACTGATGGAGGCAAACGCAGCGGGGCTGGGACTGCGAGCAGCGCCAGCGCGAATGGCGGTGCAGCAGCGCGGATGCAGCAGCGGACGCGTGCGTCTGTGCGAGTGCGTGCGTGTGTTCGGACTCGGTCGCGCGGCCATGACGACTCGCGACGCGCTGGAGCAGTGTCCTTGCCACGACGCGGCTTACCCGAGCTGCCGCATGAGCGAGTACTCCTCGGACGAGTACCACACGCGGCGCTTGTACTCGGCGTCAAAGCTCGAGCGCGCGGGGATCGTGACAATGTTCACGTCGCTGTCAAAGCTAATGCGGCGGTCGTGCGAGCACGTGCGCAGGCGCTCTGTGCCTTTGCTCCGACGCCGGTCGCTCTCGTCGTCGTCGTCGTCGAATTCCTCATCGTACTCTTCGTCGTCGTCGTCGTCAATGTCTGTGCCCTCCCAGCTCTCGAGCGTCGACGTGCGCTCGCGCTTGGCAGCAGCGGCTTTCTTGCTCTTGGCAGCAAACGCGCTACTCGCGCCGCGCTTGAGCGCTTTGCTGCTCCGAGCGGCGTCTCGGAGCCACGGGTACTGCTGCATGTCGTCCTCGTCTTCCTCTTCCTGGTCGCTCTCGCCGTCGTCCTGGCTAAAGTACTCGTGCACGTTCACGACGCTCTTGGTGCGAGGACGCATGGTGGTCGATCGAACGGATGGATGGAATGAACGGTGGTGGTGGTGGTGGTTCGAAATCGAGCTGTTGCTGCGTGCTGCTGCCACTGCTGTTGTTGTTGCGGCGTGCGGCTCACAGGGGCTTTCTGCAAATGAAGAGCTCTTGGACGAAGCAATCGCTGCTGCTGTTCGCCTACTCTGCTCTGCCGTGCTTGCTTGGTGTAGGATTGTGGGCTTGGGCTTGGGCTGTGCTTGGCTGTGGTGGGAAAACGGAATGCCGCGACGTGACGACGCCGCTTCACGAGCAGACGAGACGTTGTGTCGCCGTTTCTGTATTCAGAATGATTCGATGCGAGAACACGAGTCCATCGATGACATGGTCTTTGTATTCAACACTGAGCAATGGTTGATCGGATGGAGATAGCCCTATCCGCACACGCACTCTGGTCGCCACGTTGAGTCGCTCGATGCGCGACGCGTCTCTTGCGCGGAACTGGCTGCTTGCGCTGAAAGTGGCACAGTTCAGCACGGACGTCGGATCTTTTCAGCACAGCGCTCGAATTGGCGCGCTCGGTTCGGCTTGCTGGTGCCAGCACAACAGCCAGCGCCGACTGCGCGCTACGAATGATGCTGGTGCGGCTCATGCGCGCACATGGAGTGAGTGTGGGCATCGCGTGCCGCACGATCATTGATCGACTCGCATCCGCCGGCTGGGCGTTTGACTCAAGCGTCTCCATGTGCTCACTCGGTGTGCTCGCACACGTACCATGTAGGTTCTTGCCACGCCACTCGCTGCCGCCACACGCGGGAGAGCTGCCGCGTCTTTACGTGGTCGTCGTCGGCTTCGTCTTCTCACTCCGCTCTTGCATCCACTCACTCACAGACAGACAGACAGACAGACAGACAGACAGACTGCAAACACGTATGGCAACACCGAAGCACGTACGCATTCGAATCCTCCATACAGTTTCAAAGCGTGGATGCGAAAAATCCATTCGCGTCGGTCAGTGCGCGCAAACACGAGGGTGTTCACCTGGTGTTTGAGAGGTTGGGTAGTGACAAAGTATGCAATCGGGAGCAAACGCCTCGCATGACGGACCGGCAGACAGTCCAGACTTGGTCCGCCGTCAAGGCAATGCGCTAAATCTGTGCTCTAAACCGAGGTTGTTCGGCAGGCAGGCAGACGTTTGGCACAGGTTGTTCAGCGTCATTCAAAGCACTCGTCGCCCCCGAGGTCCCGACGTCCTGGACATCGAGGCTCCCGCAGCAACTCGGTTGCACTCGGCACTGTGTGCTCGCACTGCTTGGCACGCCCCGTCAATCCATGCCAGTCAGTACTCGTACTCGAACGCACACACGGCGCAAAAGCACAAGACTGTCGCGACGTGTGTTTGTGTGTTCTTTCGGCCGGCGAATCCTTCCACGCGATTCCCATTTGTTGCGAGTCGCCGCGATTGACGCTTCCAAAGCGTCGCGACCGATACGACCAGGCAAGGACAAGGCAGGCTGGTCGACCCACGCGCCACCCGTTTGCAACCAAGCGACCGGCCGATCGACCAAGCGTCTCGATCGATCGATTCTGTCTGATGCAATGCAGCTTGCATCGTCTTGAAGACGTGGTGGCGTGAAATACGGTCGACTCTTGGACCGCCCTCGACGGCGACGCAGCGAGAGCACGCTGCAGCCACGCGTGGACCGTAGCGATTACAGACTGCGCGAGTCGCGACCTGTTCGTTTGCTTGCTTGCTTGTGATCGCTCGCTCGCTCGCCGACGACGACTTCACGAGCACGGCACTGGCTGCCTAGCTGGTGGCACTGCACGACACCTCAAGCCAGCCTGTCGGCACGTGTCGACAACAACAGCGACAACCCCAGTTCATCGCACCTTGGCGCTTGCCACGTTCGGAGCGTCGCAGCAGCATGAGCGAACAGGAATGGCCGAAAGCCACGTTGGATGTGCCAGCACACACACCCACAAGCAAAAGCAAAGCGAGCAGTCGTCACTGCTGTCGCTCCTCTCCACTCCTCGTCGCGAGCTCGCGCCTTGCTTGCTACATGTTCATCGCGATTGACAGCTCGAGCACCTCGTAGCGAGCGAGCAACAACCCCATGAACCAGCGTCCAGACCGACAGCAGACACGCGATCGCGTCGTGCGCTCGACGACGACGGCGACGTCTGCGCCAAAATGCTGTGCGACCATCTCCACATGGCGCTCGCCCGCGACACCAAAAAGCAGATGCTGCGCTGACTGGATTAGTGGCGTCGTCACTCGCTGCTCCCACCTCTCGAGCCGCATATGCAGGTCAACAGCCTCCTGCATTGTCTTGTTCGTTGTATGGTGTGCAATCCGCATACATTGCCACGTCACTGCGTGACCGCTCCGTCGCGCGCGCCAGCATCGCCAGCAGCTCTGGTCGGTGCTGCAGAAGCTCCTGTGCTGCGGCGATGGACACCTGCTCGCATTCCAGACGCCAGATGCCAGATCAGAGTCGTCTCCATCGTGCTGCTGCTGCTACAACCACGTGGACGCACCCACTTGCGCTGTCTGCTGCTGCTCTCTGCCCATGTCTGGAACTCCTGGCACACGATCAGCTGGAACCCGTGGAGACGGCAGCGCGTGCCCTTCTTGCTCGCAAACTCGAGCTCGCCCAGCTCACACTCGACGCGTCCAGCAATCTGCATGAGCAGTGTCCGCATCGTGGCATCGCGGCGTAAGTGCCTCGCCACATGCCGCGTCCCGCACAACGCACAACGTACACCTGCTTCTTCGTCGGCTTCGCGCAGTGCGCACTCAACGAGCGTCTCGTCGGTCTCCCATCCGCCTTTGGGCAAGATCCACTCGTTCGGGTGCTTGGAGCTCGAGATCATGAGCACTTGGAGTCCATCACTAGCATTGCGGTGACTGCTGTTGTTGGCATGTTGCTCTTGCGCACTTGCGCCACGACGCAGCACCACGACGCATGCAAGCAAGCGTATCTCGCCGTCGTAGCGCTGGAGCGCGCGTCCGACGCGCGAGTGCAGCAGTTGGCTCGCGCACTCGGACGGCTGCGCATCGGCTGCTGGCGCGCGTGGTGCGATGCACGCGTGCAGCATGCTCTCGGTCATGCTCGCTTTTCTTGCGTCTTGTCGAGTGTCGATTGGCAGGTGGATGAGTGAGTGCGATGCGCGTCAGTGGACGGCGTGAACCGTGAAGGGACACGAGTGGCCTTCTGATATGCGCGAAACCAGAACGACTGGTGCGTTTGATAGTGGATAGTGATGAAAGCAAGGGAGACAACACTTGGGTCGAAATTGCATCGATGATAGGGTACACGGTTACACTTGACAGGTTACGAAGCAACATCGCGCTGTGGACGCCAGACGACTTGCTAGCTGCTGCTGCTGCTGCTGCTGCTGCTGCTTGTGTGACCGACTTCCACGTCGCACGCGCTGTTCTCCAACGCATTTGCATCTGCAGCGTCACTCGCTCGTCTATCATCGCTGCGGCTGCTGGGCCCTGCGACGGACAGCGATGTGTGTCTCGATACCACATCACTGGCGCTGTCGTCGTCGTCGTCTGCAAAGAACCGGCGCTTGGCCGAGTGGACGTCTGTTGCAACAGCGTCATCCCTTGCGTTCGCGGCCGCCACTGGCTGCTGCAAAGACTTTACTTTCTCGGCGTTGCTCTCGCTCGTGCTTGAGCTCGTACCCGCTTCCAAGTCGGTCCCATCGTCGTCGCTGCTCTCGTCTTCGTCGTCAATGACAAACTTGGGGACGTGGTGGTTGTTCACAGCCATGGGCGTCGGACTGCACTCGGACGACGACGAGTGCGTAATCGTCCCGTCGTCGCCAAACACAACGACGCTCTTGTTCCGCCCGCGCACGCGGCCCGTTGTCTCGCCGCCGTTGCTGCGCTGGAGCATGTAGTCCTGGTACGACGGCATGAAGTTGTGGTACGCATCGGCGACGAGGTCCGCGAGACTCAAGACCTCTTTCATGTTCTTGAGCACCTCCGAGTCGGGCAACCGATCGAGGTTCTTCTTGAACTGGCTCGGGTTGAACGCTACGTAGTGCAGCAGTGCGAACGGCACCATCTCGACGCAGAGGATCAGGTCTTTCCACGCAAAGCTCTGGGCGTTCGTGATCCCCGGGACAAAGTCAATGAGCCCGCTCTGCCAGAACGTGAGGAACACGACGCTCTTGACAGCGAAGAACTTGAGCACGGGGTTGAACGTCTTGAGGATGTGCTTCGTGGCGAGGTAGAAGAGCCAGAGACCGTAGAGCGCGAGCGAGTACGAGACGTTGTACACGACTGTCAAGATGAGCTGGTACGCCAGTGTGTGGTACTGCCCGCACGCGAGCATCACGAGCGACAGGAGCGCAAAGACCGGCTTGATGAGCACAAACTGGATCGTCGCGCGCTTGCACGACCGGAGCAAGCGGCCGTCGCGGCCGATCGGGTGGAGACACCGGTTCAACGGCCACGCGTGCGTGATGTCGGCTTCGCCTTGCATCTTGAGCACGCACACAGACTCGCCGCCTGCGAACGAGAGCACGAGCGCGAGGAAGCTGTAGACCACGAACGCTTCGTAGCAGTCGCGGAACGTGTCAAAGTACAGCGCTTGGTTCACAAAGATGAGCGACAGGAGCGACCCGAGCGCGTAGACCGGGACGATCGCGAGGATCCGCACGATGTAGCGCTGGAGCTGCGGGCGCGCGTAGTGCTGCAAGTGCTGATAGATGTTGCACACGCTGATGACCGACGCGAGGACGCAGCAGCCGAATGCCAGGAGCAGGCTCTCGGCGCGGTTCGTCTCGACCCACGCGAGCGGGAACCCCATCATGACGGCGTCGCCAGTCGCATTGCCCATGAGGAGACTCGTCTCGTTGAGCAGCGGCACCGCGCGGCTCATTGCGTCTATCTATCGGATTGGCTGTGATGCGCTCGAGCAGCACCTGCGAGTCGTGTGGAGCTCTTCGCGCAGCGGCGTGCAGCGCACGGGAGAAGCGGGATGTCTGTCTGTCTGTTTGTCACTCGATCGAGCGTGCAAGTCGTATCGACAGAGAGCTCGCGCAACGTGTGTGTGCGCGTGGAGAGAGATAGAGAGAGAGCTGCCACGCGTCGCTCGACTCGTGCTCGCGCCGGTCCCGTGTGATGTCGCGGACGGCAGGAGCTCGTGCTGGTGCTGCGCTCGGCTTGTGCTTGTGTGCGTGTGTGTGTGAGGAGAGTTGAGCGCCGCCCACTTGCTGTTCGAGGCTCGAGCATACAAATCGCCATATTAACTTCGAAGACAGGCGGGAGAACAGGAAGCGTCCTATACCTGCAAATGCGCATAAAACGCTGTCTATCGCTGTAAATTTCAAAGAAAGACATGCTGGTCTCTCGAACCTCGAGACTGCTGTGCAACGACCTGTCGTCCTCCTCCTCATCATGCGCAGTCGACAACAACAACAACAACGTCCTTGGCGCCTTCCTTCCCTCTTTCCTGTTTGCTCTCTTGAGACTCTGCGGCGTCGACTCGTTTGATTACGACCGCAGATGCAGTCGCGAGCTGGTGGATCTCGCGAGCTGGCTCGAGCAATGTCTGCATGACGTGACGAAGCGATCGTCAAGGCACGACAATCGAGCGGGCACGACTTGATTTGAGTTGGAGCGCCGAGCGCAGAAGACGAGCTGCGTCGCACTGCTGCTACTCATCGTGCATCTGCGAGTCGCACGCGTGGCAAGCAGGACGCTCGTGCCTTACGACGACAGCACCTACAAACGTGTGCGCTGGCGAGCACTCATTCGTGGGAGCGTGTGCGACAGCTCCAAATGTCCCGCTAGCCACATGTGCGCAACGATCATGAGTGTGCCGGATGGCCAAAGCGAGCGAGCGCTGGCAATCAGAGCGAGCGCTGGCAATCAGAGCGACGCTCAGGTTGTCTGCCACTCCAGAGTGCGCTGTGGCCATGGGTTCGGTTCGGTCAGTTCGGTTGGTTTGACAAATGTCCTCATGTGATGACGACACAAGGCTCATGCACTGCGCGTCCAAGACCAGAGTACGAGTGCGCGCGAGAGAGAGAGAGCTGCTGCTTCTGGTGTTGTGTGTTTGCTTGTGAGCGAACGAGTGTCCAAGTCCTGAGAAGCGAAGACGTAAGAGTGGCATAGTTTGTGCACTGTCAACGGGGTATATTTGCACTAATAGGCACAGCATAGTAACGAAATTGTTTTTGAAATATCACAATTCCAGTATCAAAACAAGTCCAGATTTTGTGGATTCTCGACACGCATCGAAACCAAAGCAACACCGACGCACCAACATGGAGAGCGCGATCCTGGACGAGTATGCGCGCCTGACGGACGAGAAGACTGCGCTCGAGCAGGAGATCACAGCGGTCGTCGACGAGCTCACGAGCGGTGCGAACGCGCCGGGCCTCAAAGGTCCGCTCGTCGACGCGGACGGCTTTCCGCGAGGTGACATTGACGTCTACCGCGTGCGCCACCAGCGCCATGCGTTCGCCGTCAAGCAGAACGACCACAAAGCTGTGATGCAGCGCATTGAGCAGATCTTGCCGCAGTACGTCCCACGTGCGCTTGCAGGTCGTACGGATGAGCACGTGCTAATGTAGTGCGTGCGTGTGTGTGTGTGGCGATGGTAGAGTGTTTGAAGCGAAAGCGAACACTGCGCGAGCAGCAGCAGCAGCAGGTGCGACAGCAGCAGACACGCCACCGCCAGCTGCAGCTTCTGCGGTGGTCGCCAGCGTGGCGGCAGTAGCATCGCCGACTCGCACTGCAGCAGATGCGTCTGCGCCTCGTGAGATCGGTACGTTCTCCGTCGACCGCATGGATGCGTCAGGCGTATGCGACTGCTCATGCTACCGATCGCTGTGACTGTGCGCATCTCTCTCTGTCTCTCTGTCTCTGCCTGTAGATGCTGCAGACCGAGCAAAGAAGCCGTTCGCCGTCGTGGAGAACGTGCAGAACGGTACGATGTGAGCGATCGGATCCTCGCACTGGGACCGCCGGATCGCCAGGCGTGTGGACTGATCACCGGGTGCGACGCGTGTGCGCAGACTCGCCAGCCGAGTGGGCCGACCTGCACGCCGCGGACCAAGTGCTCGTGTTTGGCACCGCCGATGCGACGAACCACCGCGAGCTCGAGGCGATCAAAGAGATCGTACTGCACAACATTGGGAGTCCAATACGCGTCGTTGTGCGGCGTCCAGTTCACGACACAAGCAGCAGTGGAGCGACGCAGTTTGCGTTCCACGAGCTGCGCTTGACGCCGCAGCAGTGGCGCGGTCCTGGCGTCCTCGGGTGTCTGCTCATGCCAGTGCGCGACACTGATGAGGAGCGCGAGCGGCCGTAGCAACCGGAGCTGTTCGTGTGCTAGCGCCGTTACGTTCTATAGCAATGCCTGAACAGTGTCTAGACACTCTGTGGACTAGCACTCATGCTTCTATTCGAGACAGCGACAACAACTCACAACAACACATGTCCACTTGCTCACGCTGCGCAGAGGCATTGTATTCCCATTGTTGCTATCACGCGAGTGCTACACACTGAGCGCCACGATGCGCCAGACGCAGCGACGAGCGAGCGAGCCAAGCCGCTGTATCGCAGCACGAATCCCAGAGTCTGGACGAGCGGCAGAGCGCCACGTCGAGAGAACAGCCGAGTAGCCGCGCGCTTAGAGACGGCGACCACGGCGACCACCCTTTCGGCGGGTGCTGTCCGTCGGGATCGGGGTGCAGTCCTCTGTTTGATCAGACAAGACACACAGACACTGCTGTTAGCATGCTTGGGTGTTGGGCACGCCGAGTCGGCTCGATGGCTCCTTAGAGCTACCAAAGCAAGCGCGCACGTACCGATACGTCCGATCTTCAGGCCATTACGAGCAAGAGCGCGAAGGGCAGACTGCGCGCCTGGGCCCGGGGTCTTCGTCCGGTTACCACCAGTGGCGCGCACCTTGATGTGCAGAGCAGTGATGCCGACCTCCTTGCACTTCGCCGCCACGTCCTGCGCGGCAAGCATCGCGGCGTACGGAGACGCTTCATCGCGGTCGGCCTTCACCTTCATGCCACCGGTCACACGGACGATGGTCTCACGGCCCGACAGGTCGGTCACGTGCACGAAGGTGTCGTTGAACGAGGCAAAGATGTGGGCAACGCCGAACACCTGCTCGCCTTCCTTCAGCGAAGGACCGACGCGGGTCACTTCCTCTACTTCCTTCTTCACAATTTTCTTCGACTAGAGGGAGGAGGCACACGAGCGAGCGAGCGAGCACACATCGTTAGCGTCATTGTCGTCCCGGTCGGCAGCAAGCACCACAGGCTGCATCGCCTGCACAGACGCCTGCGCGCTCAAGCCGCAAGCCGCAAGCGGGACGCACCATGATGGATTCGGACTTTAACAGGGAATGAATGCACTCGAGCGCACGCGGAGCTCAAGTTGCTCGCCACGCAAAACGACTGGACGAGGAAGAAAACTACAAAACAGCCTGCTCTTGATCAAACGCTTGGAATCGTAAGCGATCAAGCAAACCTGTGACTTGTCATAGCGATCCTCCAAGTTGACTCCATAAATACAGTGAATATCCTTGTAGGTACGCTGAGTGACTGGTTGCCACTCCTTGCCTCAAGAAGCGCGCATGCTCATGCTCTTCAGCGCCATTCTGAAAAGCGCGCCAGCTCGTCGTCGTCGTCCTAGTGCTCTTGTGTGTTGCTCCAAGTGCTGCATGCGTGCTTCTGTGTGTGTGTGTGTGTTTGTGTGTATGACCCGTTGACTGAGATCCGCGTGACGTGAGAAAAAACACCATCTTTCGACCGAGGGCTCCAACCCCATGGCGAGGACTTTGCTGTTACTGCTCTGATGGATCCACCCACCCCAGACACTACTGCGTCGTGAGAGCATGTACCTCGTAGGCCGACGATAGCTCCTAGCAAACGTACGCGTACGAGCGCATGCGCAGTCAAAGTAGCATAGCGAACTGTATGATACACTCAATCCACACGAGACGCTTTCGTCATTCACTCGCTCGCTCACTCACTCACATCAACCATCTACAAGTACATAGGCGACGCTGCGAGGTCGATGCTGTTGCTCGGCTCGGACGCTTGCACGACGACTTCGTCGCAGTGCTCAGCGATGAGCCGCGCGACGACCAAGTTGCCGTGGAGGTTCACCATCGCGACGACGCGCGCGAGCAGCACGTCGCACGCCATGAGCAGTGGCAGCGTCGGGGGCATCGCAGTCGCTGCCGCGGACGAGAGAACTCCGCTCGTGCTGCTGCTCGACGTCAGCACGGCGCGCCAGAGCGTAGCGATGAGCAACACGTTGCTCCGGCCAGGTCGGCTCGACACGGCACCGACGACGGAGTGGAGCGCGACGAAGCAGCTCGCGAGCGTCAACACCGCAATGAGCACGCACTGGTGCGTCGTCAGCGCCGTCAGTGCGTCGGCACTCGTGTCCGGACTCCTGGCGCTCGTCTCGAGCAGCCAGAGCAGTGCGATCGGGTAGTACAGCGCATGGGCGTTGCGGTGGAGGACGCTCAGGACACTCACGCTCGCTTGCGCCATGGACTTGGTCAAGCCGCTGCGCTTCGCTCTCGGTGCGATCCTAGCGCTCTGCGTCGCGTAGCACTGCTGGACCGTGGGGAGACTGAGCACGACGCTCTCGGTGCTAAAGCACATGACGTACGCTGGCACGAACGCCTGGCCCCACGTTGCGAAGACGTTCACGTCGACACTGAGCTTCATCGCGACTGGCGTGACGACCAGCACGTGCACGGCGCACGCGACGGCGACACTAAGCACGAGCGCGAGCATCGGCGCGACGAACGTCAGGAGCTCTGTGCGATAGAGCGCGATCGTCCCAGCGAGCAGCGAGAGCGCACCGACTGGTGCAAGCGGCTCAAGCGCTTCAACGAGCCACTCGAGTGCGAGCTGGAGCTCCACGACAGCGCCGAGGACGTAGTGCGGCTTGTCGGCGACCGACGTGCCGAGGAGCGGTGTACCAACGCCTCGGCTCGCACCGACTGCTGCGTCTTCGTGCTGCGCGGCGATCGAGCGCTCGTACGCGCGCTTGCCACAGACGAGACCGAGGAGCAGCGCTAGCGCGATGGTGCTCACTGGCGTCGCGTCGAGGAGCGACTGCGCGATGTTGTGCGGCACGAGCGCGTCGACAACGCCGTGACTCACTTGGTCGAGCGTTAAGGCGCTCGGGTAGTACGACGCGGCGAGGCCTGGAGACGGCGTGCGTGGCAGTACGCTGTGCACGTCATGGAGCACAAAGAGCGCAGCACTGGGGACGCTCTGCCCTGTTGTCGTGGTCGCATTGCTCGCCACGGCAGTCGGCAGTGACGGCGAGGAGGCGTTCGAGCACTGGAAGGACTGACCGCGGTTGAGACTCTGGAGGTACGTGCGCTGCTCAGACTCGCAGAGCAGTGCGACTGTGCCGCGCACGTGCGTGACGGCGCCAAGCGTCTTGCTGAGCTCCGTTGCGGTCGCTTGGGCTCGCATAGCCGACGAGGCAGGTGTCCGAAAGAGCCCAAGGTACTGGATCGCAGCCATGAGGCCAACGCCTTCGAGCGTCGTCACGGCCGAGACTGCGAGCATGCAGCCGATCGAGCGAACGCTCAGCGCCAGGCGCGCTTTGCCGTTCAGTACCAAGTCCGCAGTGCCAGTCAAGACGTGGCAAAAGACCAGCGGCATCGCCACGCAGTGCCAGAGCCGGAGGAAGAGCGTGCCTGGAAGCAAGAGCCACTGCGTCGCCGTCGCTACACTGTCGTCACTGCCACTACTTGCTGGTGTGAACGCCGCCGCGAAGGCGTCAATGTGGACCAGCGCAATGCCAACGCCGACGCCCAAGAGCGCGCACAGGAGCAAGACGATCGTACGCGCACGGCGCTTCTGCACAGCGCTCGCTGCCGTGTACTGCCGCCCAAGCGCGCGCTTCGTTGCGACGAGCTCGTCGGTGTCGTCAACGCCGCCGCCGCGCGCAAAGCGAGCGTAGAAGTTCCGGTCATCGAACGACCGCGCGAGCTTCGGGGGCGATGAGCAGACCGACTTGGGCGACGTTGGCTCGTTCGACTGACCGAACTGCGGCGCTTGCTGCGGTGGCGAGTGACCAAAGAGCCGTGCGCCAGTGCGCTGGAGCGTACTCCGAAGCGACGTCGAGAAGCGATGGAACGACGTCGCGCTTGCATTCAGGCGTGTCGGGCGGGGGATGCTTGCTTGGTGCCAGATCGACTCTTTGAGGCTCAAGCCGCCGCCGCCGCTGCTGCTCTCGTCCGAGCGCGAGTCGGCGTGCTGCAGGCGTTGTGGCAGCTGGTCGTGCCACTGGAACCCAGACGGCGCTGTGCTCAGTGTCGTAGCACGAGATGGCGGCACAGCGGCACTGGTCACGGCCGCTGTCGGTTCATCTAGTGGGACATCGCTGCGCTCGCTCAGTGCTGCGAATGCCCACTGCGGCGACTTGTCGAGACTGTCGCGGTCGCTGTCGCTGCCGCTGACCTCGTTCCCATCATCGTCCGATGGTGCGAGTCGCGACAGCCGACGGACCCATGACGCGACGCCAGTGTCCGGCTTCGTTGGGACGCTCGGCTGCTCACACACGCTGGGCGGTGGCGGCAGCACCTCGATGCAAACACTGCTGGCGCCACAGTCGCTAGCTTCACTACTCGCGCTAGACAGCCGCTGGCGCTCGAGTGCTGGAGCGACCGGCGCAGGTTCATTCACAGCCACTGCCGCTGGCACGTCGAGTCTTGTCGGCGCACTGTCGTCATTGGTCGGACACTCCGTTGTCTGGACGACTGCAGCACTCGGCGCTGGCGCTGATACAGCCACAACTACCAGAGACGGCGCTGGATCTGCGCACGCGCTCGTGTTGATATGCGCACTCGGGCGGTTCGGACTGTCGAGCTGAAACACGTGCGCGACGCTCTTGAGGGCGTCGTCTGCTGGGTCCGAGAGATACGATAGTGCGAGCGCATCGTTGTCGGCACTGGTGCCACTCCTTACACTACTGGAGCTAGTGCGTTCGAGCTCCTGGACAACAGCAGCACTGGTCTCGACTGCCAGCGCTTGTGTAGAGCTGCGACGCTCTGCCGGAGCTGCGCTGTGGACCACAGCTGCTGACGCCGACAGCAGCGCGTCGTCGCCTGCTGGCGCATCCGACGTGCATCCGACGAATGCGTGTGTGTCCGCGTCGGCGCTCGTGCTGCTGCTGCGGCTGCTGCTGCTGTCGTTCTTGTCACGAGGACGCACTGCGTTTGGACTTGAGAGCTGATACTGTGCGGTGGCACAGTGGTCGCTCGAGTCGATCCCGTCAGGCAAGTGGAGCATCGAGAGCGGCTCGTCGTCGTCGTCGTCGTCATCGTCGCTCTCACTGTCGCTCAAGACGTCGCCTTCTACGACTGGTTCGTCACGGACGTCGCTTGTCCGGACTGCGTCGTGCTGCTCGTGGAGGAGCGAGGCTGGTCCCTCGCCAATGAAGGCGTTGCCAATCGAGGACCGGCTGCCTCGGTCCAAGTCACTTGGACGCTCGCCTGTGAAGCTCTTGTCAATCGAGGATCGGCTGCCGAGACTCAAGTCACTTGGACGCTCGCCAATGAAGCTGTCGTCAACCGACCTTCGGCTGCCGAGACTCAAGTTGCTTGGGCGATCGCCAGTGAAGCTGTTGTCGATGGATCCTCGGCTGCCGAGACTCAAGTTGCTCGGTCTCGCTCCAATGAAGCTGTCGTCGAGTCGCTCGTTGAAGAGCGTGTCCAAGGCACTCGGTCGGTCGCCTGTGAAGCTGTCGTCGTTGTCGTCAAAGTAGGTGCCAGTGGTCGGCGGACTGCTCAAGACGAACGACGAGTCGCTGAAGTCGCCGCTGCTCAAGTAGCTCGCGCTATCGACACTGCCAGCGACGGCTGCTGCTAACGCCGCAGTCGAACTGAAGAGACGGAACGACGAGTCGAGCGTATCGACGCTTGCGTCGCGCTTTCGCGTCATAGCAAAGCTGTCGTGGCGTCCAGTGAACGGCCGCGTGGCAGCGCACTCGGTACTCGCGTCACTGTCGCCGTCGCTGTCGCTGCCGCTGCCGCTGTGCTGGGATGCTGCGCGCGACATGCGTCTCGCCCACGCAGCAACGCCGCCGCCTGCAGTCGCCTGAGCTACTGTGTTGTCAGCTGACACGACTGTGCCGCGCTGCAGCTGCGCGTCTGACTGGAGCCGCAGTGGCAGTGGCGGTGCATCCATGCGGAAGCTCGTGTCGCCTGCGCCGTCGCTTGGGCTGCAGCCGTTTGGACTGTCGAGCTGGAACGCCGTGTCAATGTACTCCATGTCGTCGGCTTGCTCCTGCATGCGCTGGATCGCCGAGCCGTCGTCGTCGTCGCTGCTGTCGTCGTCGCTGCTGTCAGAGAGGAACGCGTCGAACGTCGTGGTCGATCGTCCTGCGGACGTCGAGCGGCTCAGCGTCGGCCGCGCCGCAGCTGTCCGGTGGTGGCTCGCGCGCACCGCGGAGACCGTCGCTGCGCGACTGACTGCGCTCGGTCGTACAGACGGAGCTACAGTCGTGCCGCTTGTAGCAGCAGCGTGTGCGAGCGCTTCATCGTGGTCGTAGAACGGATCGTCGTCGTCGTCATGGACAAACGCCATCGCACTCGTGCTGCTGCTCTGTGTGTGTGGGTTGCGTGCGAGAGCGCGAGGCTCGTACGCGCAGCAATCGCAGGTGGAAGCACTCGATGCTCATTCACATGGAGAAGACGAGAGGAGCTGCTGGCGCTGCAGAGATGGACCTATCGTCCACATGGCCTGGCGGATGCCGTAAAGGCGGCGCATCAACTGCATCTCTACATGCCAGATCATGGGTCTGTCAATGACGCACAGCAGGCCAAAGTGGTCTACTGTGATATGTCGGATACATACGCAGAGTTCGGAAAACTACGCTGCAGTTGGACGCTTGGTGTCACCATCGAGTGGACGCTCAGCGTCGCACTGCAACCACTGCGCGCTGGAAGCGCTGGACAAAGCGATAGGAGCTCCAGACACAAACGAACATGAGCGCCTTCAGCTCGGACGCGAGTGAGCGGAGCAAAGCGAATGAAGCGATGGATGGAGTGAGTGATCATTCGTGGTACGAGCTGTCTGTCTGTCTATCACGCTGGACATTGGCAGACAAGAGAGGCGCTGGTTGGTCACATGCGGATGCTCGTCGAGCTGAGCTGAGCTGAGA
>JAASFT010000222.1:0-28186 GCA_023333885.1 Globisporangium parvum
CTGGGGACTGAGCGACCGCGCCATCGTCGTCCATGCAGCGTGACGCAGCAGTAGTCGCTCATGCGAACCAGTCGAATGGGATCGTGAAGCTCCCGTCTTGGTCCAAACCAAACGACCGAGCGATGCGGATCCGTCGACCGCAAAAGAGCGAACCGAGGTCTCGGTTCACGCCGCCACTCAGCTCAGGTGGCACTTTGTGGCGTGCGATAGTCCCCAAGTGCACTTGCGCTGCGAGCGCGAGCAGCTCTTCGCACGCAGTAATGACGTGCTCGACTGGGACTGTGTCGGCGTGTGTGACGGTCTTCACGCCCAGTGCGTGCGTGCACATCGCGACGATCTGCGCCAGTTCGCGCTGCGTAGTGTCGTGAGCCGCACGCTGCTCATTGATCTGCGACCGATGGGACGCGAGGAACATCGTGACGTCGTCAAACGTCGCGTCGCTCGGTACCTACGACGTCCCAGCAGTTCCCAGCAGTTCCACACGAGAGCAGGCAGTCAGACAGTCAGTCGTGCTGGCTACTGTCGCGAGAGTCTGTGCCATTGCACGCACCTGGATGCTTCCGTCTCGGAGCACGCGCCACGCATAGTGTCGGTCCTCTACAACGAGCGACAACTGCTCGCGAACGCTTGTGCGATCGGCAGTTGTCTGCTGCTGTTGATGCCGTCGCGCGCCGTTGTCCATCGCCATTGCTTGCAAGAAGCCTCGGTACAACAGCGCAGGACACGTGTGGCCGCGTCGAATCGCTGCGTCGCCGAGTGCCGCAGTCGCAGCAGTTTGCAGCTCTGCGAGCGACGCACGAGCTGCGCGCATGTACTCGAGCATCGCGTCGTCGATGCGCTCGAGCACTTCGATCCACTGCAGCGGCACGTCGGTCGGGTTCAGATGCACGCGGTACTCGTTGTGTACATCGATGCCCGATGGCTCGGAGCTAGCGTCGCCGTACCAACCAGACCACGAGGCGGACTCACACACTCAGTCAAAGGCTGCAAGCGGACTGACTGCCTGACTAGCTGTGCACTCTAGGGCGAACACACACACACACAAAGAGACTGGCTGACTGACCTGATGTCGATGATTGCGCCATGGAGGAACGCACTCGGCGTAAACATACTCCCAGGCGAGCCACTGAGCTGCGCGTGCGTGTACTTGCGCAGCGTCTTGAGCAGCACCATGAGCGTCGCGTTGAGGTGCACAGCCGCCCAGCCGCAGCTCGTTGCGACCTCGGCGAGTCCAAACTCGCGCTGCAGCGTCGCTTTCACGGACTGAATCGACAGCCACGCGCTGTAGCGCTGCTGCTCAACGACGCGCGTTTCGTCGGCTGCCGTGAACGCGAGGAAGTCCTTCATCGAGAGGATCGGACGCTTGCGTCGCGCCGACGACACGCTCTTAGCGCGCAGCGTCTCGTACATGTCGTGCATGCTCGAGCCGAAGTCCATATCGCTGTCCTCGCGCTCGGATTGACGCGGTGTGTGGCTCCGTCTGCGCGTACGCTCACGCGCTCGCCGCGCATCCTTGGGCTTGCTAGTCGATGGGTCTCGCTGCTGCTGCGATGCAGTCCGCTCCGCGTCGTGGACGACGACGCCGCACTCGCGCAGGATCGCGTGCATACTTGACTCGATGTCGGGAGACAGCGCGAGCGAGAAGCGCTTGAGCTTGCGGTCGTGCTGCTCCTCTGTGTCGAGGGTCGCTGATGCTGATGCTGATGCTGGCGACGCGAGGTAGACGCTAAAGTGCACCTGCACATCCAGTCGCATCGTCGCAGCTCAGCCTTGGCAGCAGTAGGGGCGAGTCAGGAAGGTCTCTAGACGCACCTTTCGGTTGCCACTGCTGCTGCTGCTAGAGTGTCTGTGCATCGCTGACCAAGCGCCGGACGCACTGCGCTCGTCCATGAACTGGTTCAGCAGCTGGATCGACTGGAGGTTCTCATCGTGCACCTGTGCATTGCATCACGATCAGACGCGCACTGCGTGACGATCAAGCTCAGAGACTGAAGCGCACGCTCTCGCGCGCGCAACGCACGTGCGGCAGCCCGCGATAGTGGTCCGGGTGGACGCGCAGGAGGAACTGCTTGAACGTCGCCGAGCGCTTTGCCATCGAGCTCATTGAGCTGCTGCTGCTGCTTGTGTGTGTTTGAAGCTCGAGATGCAACATGTAGGACACTTGCCCAGATCGATCGGTGTGGAGCGCGCTAGATGACCCAGCGGAAAGCGAGCGACACCACCAGAACTCCGCTAAAGTCCGCGCGTCTTTTCTTTGTCTGTTCAGTTGCTTCATTTGACCCTCTCTCGTTCGCATGCAAAACTTCAATTGCATACAAACCCAATCACGAAAAAGCCTCTATACACGCGACTCGACCTAATTGCGCAAGTCCAAACCGAAAATAGTGGGTAAACGCAATATCGCGAACGCAATACATTTCCTCATACAAACGCTCACATACAGTTCCCCATACAAACCGCGTGTGTGGCGACGAAGTCGCCGAGCTTCCCTGCCCGCTCATTGCCAGACCGACGTGGAAGCTCGCAAGCGCTTGCCCCCTCACCTCACCTCACCTCACCGCCGCTGCCGCCTCACACGTCGTCCTTGCACCACCATGCTCGCTCTCGCCCGCGCACTGCCGAAGACGCAGGTTGCGCGCTCTGCGCGTGCGCTCTCGACCACGGCGCCGGACCTTAAGCTCTCGACGACTAAGCCAAAGGTGCGTGCCAGCAAACGTCCAACCGCGGCATGTGCACAGGTGCAGTTTCGCCATGTCGCCTTGTGCCATAGTCGCTCACCTATGTGCGCATGCATCATGTGTGTGCGTGCGCATGAACAGAACGTCAAGTACTTCAAGATCTACCGCTGGGACCCAGAGTCGAAGGGCAAGCCGTACGAGTGCACATACCCGATCGACCTCGATGAGTACGTTCCACTGCCTCTCTCTCTTGATGCATGGCACACGTGCGCCGCTTTCGCACGAGCCTCTCGCTCCCGTGCAAGCGATCAGCAGCTCACACGTCGGTCTTTTGCCTCTCCGTGCGAACGTCCAGCTGCGGTCCGATGGTGCTCGATGCGCTCCTGAAGATCAAGAACGAGCAGGACCCGACGCTGACGTTCCGCCGGTGCGTCACGCCACGTTCATAGCTGCTTTTGCTCCACGAGTGCGTCGAGTCGACGTCTAACAGCGCGACCCGTGCACATGTGACCTATCAGTTCGTGCCGTGAAGGCATCTGTGGCTCGTGCGCCATGAACATTGACGGTGGCAACACGCTCGCGTGTCTGAGTCCGATCAAGAAGAACAAGGACGTGACGAAGATCTACCCGCTCCCGCACATGTACGTCATCCGCGACCTCGTGCCGGACATGAACAACTTCTACGACCAGTACCGCTCGATCCAGCCGTGGCTTCAGTCGGACGAAGTGCTGCAGCCGGGCGTCGAGCACCTCCAGTCGAAGGAGGACCGCAAGAAGCTCGACGGCATGTACGAGTGCATCCTGTGCGCGTGCTGCAGCACGTCGTGCCCGAGCTACTGGTGGAACCCGGACAAGTACCTCGGTCCAGCCGTGCTCATGCAGGCGTTCCGCTGGATCGAAGACTCGCGCGACACGAAGACCGAGGAGCGTCTCCGCGCGCTTGACGACTCGTTCAAGCTCTACAAGTGCCACACGATCATGAACTGCACGCGGACATGCCCGAAGGGACTGAACCCGGCGCAGGCTATCGGCAAGATCAAGAAGAAGCTTGCTGCGCTGCACTAGAGACGAACTGGACAAGCGCGCTGCGCACGATGGAGGATGCGCAGGTGCAAATGTCCGCAGCTGCGCCGTGGATCTGCACGACTCGAGTCGACGCCAGGTGTGCGCATCGTGCAGTGGTGAGGAGGGACAAGAGAGAAAAAGAACGCGAACAGAAGAGAAAAAGAACAGAATCGAAAAGAGCACCAGACCAGTGCGACTGCCTGCTGACTCCGTTGTCCTCTGCATGCATGGTCGGTCTCGCGAAGTCGCGACCTCAACGTCAGCACGAGAGACAAGGTGCAGCAGTCGCGTGAGTCGATTGAACGAGCCACAGGACGCGCTGGCGCGAGTTCAAGGCACTTGGTCACATCATGTTGATTCATTCGACTCTACGACTGCTGCTCTTCACGCCATCGGCTCGTAGTTCGTTCGACCGGGCGGAAGAGGAGTCGGAAACAAAGTACACTGGCGCGCGACATCATCGTCACCGCCTTCCTTCGCGCATCGCCACGCCCACGACTGCTGCCGTCACGTTCGACTCTCGTCATTGCTGCTGCTGCTGCATTGCTGCCATGGCCACCGGCCGGACGCCTGTTCTCCTCCTTCCTCCTGCTTGAGCACTTCAACACGACTGACGGAGTGGCAGGAAGCCAGCACGCGCTAGCTCGCTCGGACTGGCGCTGCCTTGGCAATCAATCACACATGCGCACTCACGCGCTGAGGCACGAACCCTGGACCGTGCCGGAGCTTGAGCAGCGTCGTCTTCGAGCACGACTTGAGGAAGCTCACCGTCTTCTTCACGCCCATGAGCGACGTGTTGCGGCCGTTGATCTCGACGATCACGTCGCCGATGCACACGTGCTTGAGCAGCTCGCAGCACGGCTCTTGGCAGACGTCGGTCACGAGCGGGAACACACCTTTCGCTAATCGCACCTCTTTCAGCTGCAGCCCGATGCTTCGGCTCTCTTTCCACTTGACCAAGTACGTCGTGCTGTCGGGCGTCTCGAGCATACTCGGCTTTGGCTTTGATCGCCCGCGCACTTGGACAGTCGTGTTCACTGCATTCGGCGCCACGAGCGGAACAGTCAGCGCCGAGTCTTCGGTCAGCGCTGGGAGCTTCGTGACAGCGCGCGAGTTCTTCGCTTTGCGCTTGTACTTGGCCAAGTTCGCGTGCACGACCGCTTTGTTTGCTTTGAACGGCGACAGCGACGACGACGAAGACGACGACGAAGACAAGACGTTCGTGCTGCTCTTGAGCTTGACGATCGGCGGCATCAAGTCGTTCCCATCGATCTCGGCTGTGATGTCCTGGTCAATCGCGTCGAGCACATCCGAGTCGTCGTCCGAGAGTCCAGTGCGCGCGGTGCTCTCGAGCTCGCTCTGCAGATCCGACGACCGCAGCTCTGCGTCGTCTGGCAGCATAATGCGGTCGTCGATGTCAATGTCGACAGCAGCAACGAGCGCAGCAGGAGCTTGGCTGTCATCGAGCGTGACGGCTTCGGCAACAATCGCTAGCGCTTCACTCGCAACCGGTGCAACTGCAACGACTGCGAGCGCTGGTTCAGCAGCGTCGAAGTCCTCCGACTGCTGCTGAGGATGGACGCTGACGTCTGCTTCGACTGCAATGCCAATCGCAACGTCTGCGACGATCCCTAGCTCGACGCCAACTGCGACGACGTCGTCTACTACTGGCGCTGCAACGACTGCGTCGCCAAACGCCGCGTCGACTGGATACGCAAAGTCGTGGTCGATGCTCGCGTCATCAGCAGCAGGATCCTCCATTTCGTCCTCAACGCCGTCGTCTTCGTCTGATACACGAGGCGACGTGTCGCTCGGCAGTGCCGGCGCTGTTGCGTCAGCGACTTCTTCCCACAGCGATCGACTTTCGTCTGAGGTGCGTGATGGCGGCTGCGGCTTTGTCGGCGAGCCAAGGCTTCGGTCTTGCCGCAGTGACGGTGGCTCAACGATGACCACTGCTGCTGGTGCTGACTTTGCCTCGAGATCCAAGTCATCGAGACGCTGGATGGACGAACGCTTCGGTGACGGCGGTGGCGAGAACGTCATCACACCCGACGCAGAGACGTTGTTTGAATGCGAGGGGAGTGCGTGAGTGTGCGTGCTGTCGAGCAGCTCATCATCATCGCGTTCGTCATCGGACGAGTCGCTCATCCACGACGCGATCTCTTCGCGTGTAGCAAGCGAGGACGATGACGATGCTGCTGCTGCTGCAACTGGAAGCGGAGACGATAGTGCGAGGCTCCGACTCGGCGGTGCGTCTGTGTCAAGCGAGATCAATGGCGCCGATTGTCTTGACACAGCGTCTGTGGACGCCGCAGAGTTGCTGCTCTTGGACTGCACGTGCGACTGAGAAAGACTCGACGCCGGCGACACTGACCGTTGTGTCGTAGTGGGTGGTGGTGTAGAAGGAGGAAGAGGAGAAGTGCGTGGAGACGCGACTGCGGCGCTGCTCTGCTTCGCCACCCCTGGCGGCTCCAACGGAATCATGTCGGGCTCGTCCAGCTCTCTTGACGAATGGGGGCTGCTGCTTGAGTCCGATCCGCTTCGCATGATCGCAGCTGACGCGCCTGCGAGGTTCAGTGGCGACGCACCAGTGCGTTTCGTTGTGTGGGGCTGATCTACTGCACTCGTCGCGAGAAGAGCAGGTGGCAACTCGTGCGGCGGAAGTGGCGGCGACACGCACGTGTCAATGTCCAGCTCTGGCTTGCGACTCCGGGCTGATCCGTCGCGGCGGCTCTCGCGCACCGACTCCCGCGCATACACTGGACTCGCAGGCGGCGTGCGCGCTGCTTGCTCCCGTGATACTTGCTCTTCAACACTTGCGAGGTGGCGCGGTGGTGTCGGCAGTCGCCGCGCACCAGGGTCGCCTGGCGACGTGAGCGAGTCGACAGTCACTGACGCCTTTCGCGCACGCGCAGGGACCGGAACAGTCGCGGCGTCGACTTTGCGCCGGAACACGAGCCGCACGGGCTTGTTCATCTGCTGTAGGCGCGCAAAGAACGCTTCGAACGTGAAGTCCCGCGACAGCACGTGGTTCGCCGACACGAGCGTGTCGTTCACTGCGACCATGCGCTGCACGACCGAGTTCGCATTCGGCGTCGACCGCGTCACGACCGGGAGGTTCGTTGCGCGGTCTTCGCCAAAGAACAAACCGAGCGACCCAGTCTCCCAGTACACTTCGTACTCGTAGAACTCCGTCTCATGTGGCGGTGCGTACTCGCTGTAGACATCGCGCGGTGAGACGTCGTACGGTCGCGCAGTCTCCATCTGCCGGTACCGATCGCCAGTGTCGCCTCCTACAGTAGCACAGCGAGTCATGCCAACGACGCACGACGCAGCTTGTGAGAACACAGTCGCTTGCAGCACCAGCTCTTTGAACACATGTACGAACCTCTAGATGGCACTGGAGGCTGGAGCTTCACTGGCGCGTACGCACCACCACCGCTGCTGGCAGAATGCGCTGCTGGTGCATAGTCGTTCGCGGGCACAAACGGCGGTGGCACAACGACTGGTGGTGGCGGATCCTTCGCGGACACGGTGCGCCAGAACGCACTGCGGCCGGTCTTTGGCTGCGGCTCGGGCTGCGGCACCGAGTTCGAGCGCAGGACCTTGAGACCATTTGACATCGCAGCGCGGTCGCCAATGCCAGCAGCTGAGCTTGAGCGCTGGTCGAGCGGACTGTCTTCACCGTCGGACGACGTCGTGCTCGATGCAGGGCGTTCAAAGCGCAGAAGCACCGGCTTCTTCATCGTCGCGAGGATCTTGAAGAATTCGGAGAACGAGTGGTCGTGCGAGCACACGACGTTCACGTACTTGAGCACGTCGCCAGCGTGCACGAGCGGCGAGATGCACGACTCCGTGGCTTTCGACACGTACGGGATGCCGTTCTTCTCGGACTCGAGGAAGATCACACCCAAGACCCCGCGCTCCCACAGCACTTCGTACTCGTTCTCGCCCAGCTCAGGGAGCTTATCGCGCACTTTGTCCGCCCACGTCGGGCGTTTAAGGATCCCGCTGTTGCTGCTGCTGCTAGGCGCTTGCGTAGAAGAGGAGGATGAGGATGGCGGCGGTGGGGTAGACGCTGCTGCTGCTGCTGCGGCTGCGGCGGCGGCTGACGACGATGATGATGACCCGATGCCGGCCTTTGACGCCAAGTGGCTCAGCCCCGAGTAGTTCTTGCGCGAGAACTTCTTCATTCTGTCGCGTGTGTGTATGTGTGTTGTATGTGGTGTAGTGCGAAGGCGTCGATAGGCACGGCCAGCGGTCTCTGCTGCTGTTGCTGCGACTCGAGCGACGCGCGTGCGTCCGCACTGCCGAAAGGGAGAGCGAGAGTCGGAGCTGTGTGTGCGCGATGGGATTACCGCCGATTAGCGCAGCAGACTCGCTAGTGCGCGAGCTGATCGGACAGACAAGCTGGCGCTCGCGTCTGCCAGTGCTCTAGCGCTGCGGTTGTGGCACTCGCGCTCACGCTCGCTTGCTCCGACACAGTGCGCGTGCGTGCGTGTTCTCGCGGCTGAAGGTTGGCTGCAACTAACGACCGTCGCTGAGGGAGTAACGTGGAGACGACGACAGCAGAGCAACTTGAGATAGTGCGATAAGAGAGGGAGCAACTCAGAGCCAGTTGGCTGAAGTGCGCCACACCACTTTTTATGTTTGTGAGATGCTGGCGCAAAAGAATTCGTGCTTCGACTATCGAATTCAATATGCTTGCCCTTCGTTTTATCACTATCCACAACTGAACAGTGGACGCTTGTCGAAAGAAAATGGCCATGCACATGCACGCGACACTCGATGCTAGATGCACGAGGTGAACATGACGATCACAGGTCTGCCTGAGCACCAGAGACATCCAGCGCGAACGACTCTCGCCAGCTCAACTGGAGGAGGCGAGGCGGCTGCTGTTGGTGCACATGCGCTTTGCTTGCTGGCGCAGAGCACACGTGGCGTCGCGCTCGATATGCGTACTCGACGCAGCAGCATGTAGACACTCAAGTCTCTCGCGAGATCCGACGCGTGCTCACGCTCTACTAGCTGCAAAGGGACGACTTGGGTGACATTCTCCAGCGCATGCAGCGCAGAGACGCGAGCGACGTCGTTCGTAGTGACGCGCCAATCGTCGCGCGGTGGTCGTTCCAGCACGTTGCCCTGAATCTGGACCACGTCGCT
Source organism: Globisporangium parvum (assembly GCA_023333885.1). Lineage (NCBI taxonomy): Eukaryota > Oomycota > Peronosporomycetes > Pythiales > Pythiaceae > Globisporangium > Globisporangium parvum. Next base: position 8,907 of record JAASFT010000222.1, read on the forward strand.
GGCGGCGACTTGCGTAATGCACTACGCCCAAGTGCTCGCGAGCTAGCGCTGTCCTGGCCGACACCGAGCAGTTGAGTAGCGATGGTTGGCCGGTCCTAGATAATGACGCTGGCTCACGCGCTGCGTTGGAGGTGATGCACAGCCGGGTTGCTCGTGTGAAGAAGATAGCGAAGCCCCAACAAACACACACACACACTCAACCAAGTCCATTCATTTGCAATCACATCATTTGTCTGTCTGTCTGTCTCCTCTGATTGCTCCGCATCAGTCGCCGTCGTCGTGGATGCGGTATGCACTGACGTCACCGTCATTCGTCCCCGCACTGCTCGCGTAGCTGCTCTCGATCATCTTGGCGCAGAGGTACGTGAGCCAGTGCAGCGGTCGGTACTTGGGCTTTGCCATGTCCTTCTTCGCGAGGATCGGTTGCACAACTGCGTTGTACGACGGCGTGTACAGGAATGCTGTCGAGTACCGCGACGCGCCTTCACTCGCAAGCACGCGGTACACTGGCGCGGCGAACGCGTCGTTCGACCAGAGCTGCAAGAGCTCGCCGACGCGGATTACGAGCGTGTTCTTGCGCGCTGGGACCATGCGCCACGCTTGGCTCGCGCGGTGGAACACCTGCAGCGCATCGGCGTCGCCGTCGTCGTCTTGGAGCACGACTGTGAGTGCGCTCGTGTCAGTGCAGTCGCGCACGCACGTGGTCCACTCGGGATCACGCGCTGCAGGGTAGTGCTGGAGCTCAACGACGCTCGAGTTCGTTTGCACGGCGCTACTGCTGCTGCTCGATGCCGGCGGCGATGGTCGCTCCGTTAGATCCAGTGTCTGCGCAAACACGTCTGCGAGCGTGCGCGTGTCGTGGAAGAACTGGTCAAAGTAGTCGATGCGCTCGCCGAGTGCGACGGCAAAGAGCATGAGCACGCGCCGCGCAATGTGCTCGAGCTTCGCGTAGTACGCGCTGACGGTTTGTTGGAAGCCCGGCAAGTCCGCGTCGTCGAGCCACTGGTTCTGGTCGTTGGCAAACAGGCGCTCGCCAGGTGTCGTGTGCGGCGCAGCGTCTTCGTGCGGTCCTGTGAGCACGATCGCCTCTTTCCGGTCTGCGCGGTTGCTCGTGAGCTCGTCGGCAAAGTAGCCGCGCGAGTTGTCCACGCGGCGCCGCACGCGGTGCTTCACGCGCACTGGCAAAGCAAAGAACCCGCGCGACGCGCGTCGAAACGCTGCCACCTCCGCGGCGGCCACGCCGTGGTTTGCGATGTAGAAGACGCCCCACTCGCTTGCAGCGGCGCGCGCAGCAGCGACAGTGTCGCGCAGCGGTCCATTTGGGTCGCGCAGCTTGTGTGCGAGCTCCGCGACGCTTGCGCTCGCCATGAGCGCGGCGACGTCGACGACTGGGACGCTCGCCACGCTCTTTTCGTCCCGCTCGCGACTGTCCACCATGGCGGCGTGTGCGCGCACTGGCCGATGTGGAGCCCACATGGTGCTCTGTGACGGGCAGTGGTGCGACTCGATGTGCGCGAGCGAGCAAGATCGCACGCACTGCGCCGACCGCTTGCTGCTGCGTTTGTGGGAAGAACGGAGAATGTGGAAACGGCTCGTGTATCTCGCGCAGTGTATCCAATCGAAAGCCCGCATTGGGCTGTGACGCACACACACGGCGGCGTTCGGTGCGGCGAAAATGACTCCACCAGCTGGCGCGAGCTGGCGAATAACAGCCTGCCGCTCGAGGCAATCACCACCCACCCACCCACCCAGCGCGAGGTCAGGACGTCAAGATCAGTCGGAAGCACTCGCGATCGACGACACTTGGCAACACACGCATCGACGCTCACGTGGGAGGAGCGACGTTCAGAGTAAAAGCCACACCTCGCGCCATCAGCAGCAGCGTGCATGAAGACGCGATACTGCGCATGACCAGCGCGCAACAGGAGCAATGCACACATGAGCGACGCGGGTCACACAAATAAGCGCACGGTCGTGTTCGTGCGTGCGTGGTGTTACAAGTCCGAGAAGAACGTCTCGTTCGCAGTCGGGAGCACGCGTCGGCCGCTCGCAGCGCCGCCACCGCCGCCCGAGTAGTCGTCCGAGTCGCTGTCCGAGTCACTGTCGCTGTCTGCGTCCTGCATCTCGGCGTCTTCGCCCATCGGCGCAGCTGGCTTCATCTCGAGATTCTCGTCGTCGTCCTCCGCAGTCTCTGCATCGTCATCGTCGTCGTCGTCGTCTTCATCAAAGAGGTACCCGACGTCCCAGAAGTGCACCTTGTTCGTGTGCGAGACGCTCCCGACGAGCTTCTTGTCGTGCGAGAACTTGAGCACTTCGACTGGAAAGTCCTCGTGGTCGCCAATCAGTCCAAGGAGCTTGCTCGGGTGAACTTGCACGACGCGGATGATGCCGTCGCTCGAGCCTGTCAGCACCGTGTCTTCATCAACCTTGAGCACAGTCTCGACCGAGTCAGGGTGTCCTGGGAAGCGGTCCGACATGTCGCCCCATGTGCCCCAGCTAAAGATCACGAGCACGCCGTCTTGCGAGCCGCACACGACCTTCTTGCCGTTCTTGATGACTGAGACCGAGAGCAGCTCGTCGTCGAGCTCGTCGCTCTTGCCTGCGAGTACGTTCTTGCGCAAGTCGTAGACCGAGAGTCGGCCGTCACCACTCGTCGCGAGCAAGTGGTCTTGCGCTGGATTTGTTGCAAAGTCCGAGATGAAGTCCTGTTGCAAATACAACACCAGTCAGTCGCTGGGCATTTGTTCCAGTGCCTGTGCTTGGACGCAAGTGACGCATGCAGCGACGTACAGTGTGCTCCTTGAACTCGGCGAGGCACCGGTGCTGGCGCGTATCCCAGATCTTCACGCAGCCCATGTCGTCGCCACTCGAGAACACATTCGGCGAGAGCTGGTGCAGCTGGTTCACCGCATTGCTGCATCGCAAGACATGGGGGTCCACACACACGAACGGGTTGGCGTCAGGACCAAGCTGCTAATGTGTGAGCGAGAGAAAGCAAGGTGTATCAGCCGTACTCGTGCGCGCGCAGCTCGGCCCACGTGACGTTCCCCAGTGTGTCGAACGCACGGATGGATTTGTCGGCAGATGCCGTGTACAGCGCTGCATGTGGCATGTGGCGGTGACAGACAGAGCAACAAGCGACACGATGAGCACAGCGCTCTCTTCGCTCGTACTTGCAGTCGTTCTCGCAGCAAGAGAGCATGAATATGCACGTTGCATGCGCAGATTCGTGGACGTACTTTGACCGTCTGGCGCAAAGAGCACGGCGCGCACAGCGTCGAGGTGGTGCTTGAGCTCGAGCACCTGTGTGTTTGCCTCCTCGGAGTACTTGTACCTGTAGCAATCGCAGCAGCAATCGCACGTACTGTCAGCAACTGCACTACTACGCGCTAGTGCTCAACGCGAAGCTATGCGCTTGAGAGCATGCACTATGGACCCATTTCGGACGCAAGTGTGGTGGAGCGGCGAGCGCACGTACACTTGGACGACGCCCGAGATCGTGCCGAGCGCGACGATGTCGGCCACTGGGTGGAAGTCGATGTCGAACACTTCGCTGCTGCAGTAGATCTCGTCAGGCGAGTGGTCGTCGAGCGCATTCGTCGCCATGGTGTCTACAGGCTCGCGCGTGCACGTCGTCACCGCTTGATGGGCTTCTGGCACCAGCAAGCTCAAGTGTGCGTTTGCGACCAGCAGCTCGCTTTGACTGGCTGCCAAATCGATTGCAGCGATATTCGCGGAGCATTCCTGTTCATATGTTGATATTTGTATCACATCACGGAAAGCTTGGTTCGATGGCAAACTCGCTTCTATTCCGACTTGTTTCGCAAAATTAATACAAGCGTCAAGTGCCGAAGAGGAATGCGCTGAGACTCAAGTCTCGCTCTGCTCTGAAGTTGACTTGGTTTGAGCAAGTCGGGGATCGTGTCTCGGCATGAACACCACGAACATGTTGGTCCAGCGCCTCCATGTTCACGGCAAGTGCTCCTAGCTATCAGCTCTGTCGGCGTGTACAATGGATCCAGACGCCACGCCATCATTGATCGAATCATGCAAACGATGCCTCAGTGAACACGAACGTTGTCGAGTAGTAGCATTGTCTGCCAGTGCACTACGCGTCTACGTGCTTAAATATGAACGTGCGCTCGCTCTCTCGCTCTCTCTCATCAGAGGTAGTCGGAGAACACGAGGTGGTCCTCGACGTTTGCGATCACCGAGCTGTTCTGCTGCGCCAAGTCGCGCGAGAGCGACGCGAACTTCGCTTTGAGCTTCTGCTTTGGCAGCGCAAAGTCGCGGCGCGAGCGACGGCGCTGGATGCTCGAGCGGTTCACTTCGACAATCGACTGCGTCGCAACAGTGTTGCTGCTTGGAAGCGGCAGTGGCAGTGGCACATCTGCTGCTGCTGCCGCTGTCGGAGCTGCTGCGCCTGCTGCATTCGAGTCTGGAGTCTTCATGCGGCTGTCGTCAACGAGCAAGACGTTGCCAGAGCGACCGCCAAAGAGCCAATCGACGTTCGGCGGTGGGATCTTGTCGAGCGACTTGCGTCCGAGCGCTTTCTCCCGGAGCAAGTCCATCACAACGTTCGCGTTGCCATTGAACTCGCGCAGAAAGAGCTCGGGCGCTGGGATGTACTTGGACTGCGTGTTGTTCGTGCGGTTGCAGTGGCCACCGACACCAATTGCTTTCACGAGCTTGTCAAGCTGCGCCATGCCGGCGTCTGCGAGGTCGACGCGGTTCTTCACGCGCCACTGCTGCTGGAAGCGCTCCTTCGCACTGTACTTGACTGCGTTCACGTACTCTTCGTCAAAGAAGCCAAACAGGTCGTGCGGCTGGTGCTTCCGCGTGCACACAGACTCGACAAACGTCGCTGTTCGCTTCGTGCACGGGTTGAAAAAGTGCGCAAGCTCGCGGTGGAGGTCGAGCTGGAGGTCGTGCGGATGGTGGTGGTGCGGCTGAGCATGCTCGGATGGCATCGCTATCCGCTGGGCGATGCCGTCGCGCTTGAGCACAGCAGAGCTCGAGCCCAAGACATTCGCGATCGCAGTGTAGAAGCTGTCGTGCGGGTGGCGACGCGCTTCTGCAGCAGTCGCAGCGCTCGACTTGTGGATCGCGCGGCAGACGTTCGCGAGCACGTACTCTTCGCCAAACACGCTCGCCATCGACGTCTCCCACTGCAGCTGCTGCAGCTTCGAGACGTTGTACCGGTCAAGCACTGTGCGGCAGTGCGCAAACCAAAAGTCGCGCGACGGCGACCCGACGTTCCGCGCTTCTTCGACTGCAGTCGGCGAGCGGCGCCGTGCGCTCTCTTGCTCGTCGCGCCACGCATAGAAGCTGCGCCACTTGTCCGACGAGAAGTCAAAGCTCTGCGCGAATGCCGAGACTTTGCGAAATGCGTAGCCGCTGATCGAGAGCTTCCCGGCGTAGAAAAGCTTGAGGATGTCCGAGCTCGACGCCTTGCCTGAGTAGATCCAGAGGAAGTCGTCGACCGAGATCGTGACCTCGCACGCCGCGCGAACGCTCGTCGCAGTCGCGTTCTTGTGTGTCGTCACGCCTGTAGATGTGGGTGTTCACATATGCGAGAGGGGAGAGTGTGAATCGTTATGACAATCGTACCGTTGCGCACGGGAACAAGCACGTCGTCGCGGGTGTTCGTTGCGCTCCACTATATAACAAGATGCAAGGGCAGTGTGCACGTACGTCGGTCTTGAGCAACCTCGACTGCGTACGAGAGCGCGGGCTCGCCGTCGTCGCCTTTGAACTTGAACAGGATCGTGCCGTCGAACGTCGAGCTGTCTTTCACGCTGTAGCGCAAGAACTGCATGATCTCGTCGATCTCGTGCTCGCGCGCGAGGGCGACGTGTGCATCAGGGGCGTCCATCGTGGCGGCGCTCGTGCTGCTGCTGCTGCTGCTGCTGCTGCTGTGCGCACCGACGGGCGTGATCGGGCGATCGGCGAATGTCGGACGGAGCAAGAGTGGTGGGTGAGGTGTTGAGTGGCTCGCAATGGCAAATGGAGGCGAGCACGCACTTGCCAAAAAAAGAGCAACTTATGACACGTCGGGCTCACGTCGGGTCGGCAAAACTAGCAAACTTCATGTCGTCTCGCAGTTGACTTCCAGCAGGTTCACAACAAATACCTATCATATCGCATCAACTCGCACGTTTCGAATCTTCATTGACAGTTCAATGTGCGCTGTCCAGTATGAAGTTCGCAGACGTTTAGTACACAAAATAGATATTGGACGACACTTGTCTTGGATGCATCGCGCCATTCTCGAAGCGCAAGATGCTGGCTGACTGGCAGGGCAGGCAAGTCGTTCGAGTTCGAGCGCCGTAATGCAGCAATCTCTCGTCCAAAGCATCGATCATCGCAGCGACCAAAGTGAACAGTGGATACAGCGCCACGTTGTCTGCGACGTTGACTGTCACAGAAGGATGCGCCGCTGTACCGCTTCCAGCGGCACGCTCGATCTTAAACATCAGCTTTCGAATTATTTGATGAGCACTAACCTTTCGCTCTGGTATCCGTGAGGTCATTGACCGTGTGAATGACCTCTGCTCGTCCGCAAGTTCGCAGGGTGGAGATGGCAGCTGCACTGGATCGGTTCATTTGAGCATTCGACCTCACCTCTTTCGCTCTTACGCTCGGGAACACACTGTTCGCTTCCTCTATCGCTCACTTGCTCGCGCACTCGCGTGGACAATCACTTGCCAGTCCGTCTCGACTTCTTCGTCGCCTTCAGACACTTCCGCACGGCTTTCAAGTGACTCTCGATCACGCGCACTTGCGCTTCGTCCACCGACTCGCGCGCTTTCTCGACTGCCAGTGCCGCTTCAATCTCCTTCCGCAGCTGCTTGCACTGGTCGAGCGACAGCTCCTTCCCGCACGCTGACCGCAGCAGCATGTTCGCCGTGATGCCAGCGCGCACAGACCGCATCGTGCTTGCAAAGTGGTGCACGCACCGCGCGCGGCGGTACGCAAACCACGGCGCAAAGTGCGGCGAGCGCACAAAGCCCGTGTACAGCGCCTTCCACTTGGACGCGCGGATCTGCCGCGGGAGCTTGCGTGGGTTCACACTTGCGAGGAACGTCTGCAGCAATCCACGCATGGTCAGCTACGTCCAGTCGTTCGCACAGACACCCACACACGCGCACCTGCAGATCGAACGGCTTCATGCAGTCTGCGACGCTCGTGTACACGTTCGGCCGCACGCCGTTCGCGCGCCAGATGCCAAAGTACTGCTCGAACGGCTCGAGGAACCGCTTCGTGAGCTTTCGAAAGTGCTGCAATCGACAGCAAGAGACGCAAAGTGAGTGAGGTGGCAGAGCACGAGAGAGCAAGAGTCTGCGACCGCACCTTTCGCAAGATGGCGTTGTTGATCGTCACGAACGGATCTTCCTCGACGCTCGCAGTCTGCGTGACGTACACTTCGTGCGGCGACACGAGCTGCCGCAAGACAGTCACATCCGGCACCATGTACGACGAGCAGCGTCGCAAGACCTGACGTCGGCGTAATGGAAGCACAAGTACATCAGTGAGTGAGTCAGTCAGTTCTATCACGTGCGCGAGACGGCGCACGACGGACGCTCTGCACACATACATACGTACTCTAGCCCGCTGACTCGGCTCGAACGTGTCCAAGTCGACCCTCTTCTTTATCCGGAGCGAGACGCACTCGCTGCTCTCGCTCTCGCTGGCTGCTCCTGCTGATGTGGGAGCCGCTGTCTTTGCCTTGGAAGGCTCGAGGAACGGAAAGATGAGCGCGTTTGGCCAGCGACTCAGCGACTGTCGACAGCATGGCAGGCAGCACAGAGGACAGAGTACGTCAGATCGTTGACGGACTGTACACAACAGCAAGACTCGAAGACAAGCGTCATACAGACACGTACTTTCATGAAGAACGGGTTCGTCGAGCCGATTACAGTCATGGCGCTCGGGCGACTCACGCTGGTGTTCTGGCGGCACACAAGTGTCTACACAGTTGACAAGAGCGTGTGAGCAAGTGAGTGCACTGACACAGCTGAGCGAGCAGCAGAGGCAAGAGGTCGGCGCGCTCACATCAAAGTCCGTCTCGTAGAGCGTGTAGTATGGTCGACAGTCGCCCTCGAACTGAAGCGGCGCGATGAGACTACAGCATGGCAGCACGTCAAGTAGAGAGTGGACTTTGCGCGTGAGTGAGTAGATAGGCGACGTCACTCTCCTGTCCGACCGAGTCTCTTGCTACAGCCACGTGCGTACGTACGCACCTTGCAAACGCGAGCGTGGCTTGACTGCACGTTCGTGCATGTGGCGACAGGATCACGACGCTCTCGCCTGTGATTGCGAGCTGCCAGAGGAGCCAGAGACTGCTCTCGAGTCCGACAAAGCTCGAGTATAGTCCCACGTTCTGCGCGAATGGCACGAACCCGTGAACGCACACACACACGCACACATTCGTATGTTAGCGCCAGCCATCGAGCTTCATCAGTGGCAGCGCTCGAGCGTTGGCAACGCACCTCGAATGCTGTCGCTTGGTGCGCGCGCTTGGACAGCAACAAGTCGCCAAACGACGGCGATGGCGGAAGCGCCTTTGCTCCTTGGCTAGTCGCAGTCGTCGTACTACTTCTGCCATTGGTGTTGCTGGTGATGCTGTCGTCTGCTGCGCTATCATCCATGCTTGCGCTCGCCGCCGTATCCGCATGGAGCTCGTTCGTGCTCTCGCTCGTCGAGTCTTCAGACGCGTCATCGTCGTCTGAGACCGACTGCTCATCGCTCTCGACGATAAAGTGATCGGACGACGGCGACACTGGCGCAGTGGCGGCATCAAACGCAGCGTCGAGGTCGTCGTAGTCGACGAGCTGTGGGATGATGCACGTGATATACGTGCCTGCGAGCGGAAGTACAGCCGGGACGCCAAACGCTGGCGCTGGCCTAGTGCATACACAGCCGTCATGACCTTGCCCATACGCAGACAGGGAGACAACAAGCAGAGCTAACGACATACGCACCAGCTGTGGATGCCGTCGTAGATCGCCTGCAGTACTTGCGCGCCGACTGTGAAGAAGAGCGGGCCTGTGACGCGCAAGACGCGGTCGTACAAGTCGATGAACGGCCGGTCGCTCACGAGCACGAGCGCTTTCTGGAAGTACCCGCGAGTGCGACTCTCGTCGCGCTGCTGCCGGAAGAGGACAAACCCAAACAGGAACGTCGCGCTGCGATGCCGTTCGTACGTCACACACACTTGCAAGCGCTACTCATGTGCACGGATGGAGCGCGCACCTGTCTGCAGCTTCGCGAAAGCGCACAGTGAACTGCGTGTCGCCCTCGTCCTGGTTGTTGCTGTGCGGCAGTGCGAGGTGCGCAATGCTCTTCTTTGCGTCGTCGCTGAGTCCGCACGTCGGTGGGTAGAGCGCATCGAGTCGCTGGCCCGAGTCAATGTCAAACACGACGGTCGCGAGCGCGCGCAGCCCGTACGTACTTGGGGAGGCCGCCGGCATTGTTGACGAGGTCATGGTGCGCATGGTACTCGCAAGTGCTGGTGTGTTGAGGTGTGCTGAGGTGTGAACTGTGCTGTGTTTTTGCACTATGCAAAAACGTTCCCGCTCGTCAGCATACTCAACGCAAGCTTCTTGCGGTCAACATGGACAAAATGCACGGCAAGGTCACACAAGCCACTGGCGAGTCAGTCAGTCCAAGCGCAGGCATTCATACTCGTATACCTCTCTGACTTGCCTTTGCCACAGAAGAAGGGATTGACACTCAACTCTCCGCCTTCACGACCTCCAAGACACGACGTCCAAGCGCGATCTGGACGACCTAGCGAGTCCACATGAGCTCAGATAGTCTTCACACGAGAGACACCAACGAGTTCAAACGCAAGTGCATGTATTCCAGGTGGTGCGAGTGCGTTAGTGGAGTGAGACTTCGCATGGAGTCCAGCTTCACTCCGAGACACTCACAAACACACACACTGGTCGCTCAACAGCTAGTACGAGTGAGAGCGTCTTTGCAGCTGCTGCTTACTTCACCGAGTGGCAGACACCTAGTTTTGCAGCACGCCGCCGTCGGTGATCGGCGAGTGCGCTGGCTTGCCCATCGCAGGCACAAACTCGTTCGTGTAGACCGAGTGCTGGTCCACGCTCGCGTCGAGCACGTTGAGGTACTTGCAGAACTTGCCGACCTTCTCCCAGTCGCGCTTCTCATTCAGGAGCGTGCGTGAGAAGTATGGCAGCGTGCGGTCAAAGATGAGGTCGTACGTCTCTGTATGCGTGCACACGAAAGCATCGGCACGAGTGAGTTCATATCGTCGCAACATCTCAGCTTGCACCGCTGCTCTATCAGCACGCAAGACAAACTGCACTGTAGCCCAAGCGACGACGTACCAGTGCGAAGACGCGGGTTGCTGCGACACATGATCTCCCACGCCACGTCCGGGTACTCGATCGTGATGTCCATTCCACGGCGCGTCGCGCGCAGGAAGCCCGCGACGATGTCCTTGTTCTCGCTAAAGTACTTGTCGCTCGCAACGAACATGACCGAGCAGAAGCAGCAGCAGCCGAGCCCATCGAGCTCGTCAATGCGCAGCATACCGACCTTCTCGCCCGAGAGCTTCTCGAGCTCGATGCGCTGGAAGTTCGTGAACCCGATGCCCGTGTCAATGTCCCCGCGCAAGATCGCGTCGACGACGTTCATGCCGACGCGCACAGTCGTGTAGCTCGTCGTGTCAATGCCTGCCTGGCGCGCCAAGTCGTCGATCATGACCTTGCCAAAGTGGCCGATGTAGCCCACGCGCTTGCCGACAATGTCCTTGAACTCCTTGATGCCGCTGCTCTCCTTGAAGATCAGACCTGGCGAGAGGTGGTGGTGAATCGCACGAGTCACATGTCGTGAGTGAGTCAGCGAGTTAACAACCATCGGTGGGCAAAACGTACCGGTTGGTGGCTCGTCGAGCAGCGTGCCGAACGACGTCAGGTCGATCCCGCGCTCCTTTGCAGCGAGGATGTGGATCATCGCCTTGAGCCCCATGTTGATCGCACCGGAGCCAACGATCTCGGTCACATCGCTCGGGTTCGTCGTCTCAAGGAGCGCGAGGTCGATGCCCTCTTCTTCGTAGAACCCCTTGCTCTTCGCGACGAAGATCGGCGTGTGGTACGGGTTGGCGTACCAGTTGAGCAAGAACGTCACTTTCTTGAGCGGAGTTGCTGGCGCCATGGCTGTAGAGGAGAGATCGAGCGAGTGTGTCTTGCGGAGTGTGCGATTGACGAGAAGATCTCAAATGGCGAGAGACTGCGAGCGCTGTGGTGGAGGCAGCGACCTCACGCACGAGAGGCAAGCGAGTGAGCGAGTGGACAGCGCCAACTGTCGAACCTTCTCTCGAGGAATTGCGCAGAGCAGGTTTAGTTTTCAGCGAAGGTGCACTGGCACAGCAGTCGTTCGAGCGCGCGCGCGAGCGAGTCGCACGCATCTTTGGATCGCCAAGACTCGCGTGTTGGATGTGACTTGGGTGGTGCGTGGAGCAATCAGTGCAAGTCGCTGCTTGCTTGCTTGGTGTAGGCATTCGGGACAAGTTAATTGTGTGGCGCGTGCCCGCCATCGTAGCGGCGGTGGTGCTTGGACCGAGTTTGGATCGAGCACATACGCCACAGGCGCAAAGCAGCTTGCCAGAGCGGCTGAAGTCGGTGCGCAGACTCACTCGCGCACCCAGAATGCAACCGAGCAACCGAGCAAGCAAGCAATTGTGTGTGCGTGTTTGGACGATCGCGCTGTTTGGAGGGCTGGGACCGATCGTCTCGCACCGGCGTGCATTGGAGGGACGGACTGCGTGTGTATGTTCGACGGCACGATCGAGTGAACGCTTGCCCGATTGCTCACCACAGCAGTTGTAGTGAAACCGAACCAGAGGAAGTGGGACGGCATGCTCGTGTCTGGCTGTGAACGCGAGTCGCAACCTGCAGCACGTGCACTACATTATCCATCAACAACGACAAGCTCGCGCACGAGAGCTTGCTCGTGTGAATGCGCTTTGCTCTCCACTCTTTGCTCGACAACCACAAGAGCCTGTGCAGCAGCAGCGACTTTGAGCAAGTCCAACATGCGAGGCGAGCACTGTCGGAGGATACTTTTGGAGCGTTTGTCGGACGGACACCAAAATGCAGGAGGCGTGCTCTACTGTACTACCCCAATTTTAATTGCAGCCTGACTGTGCTGCACTCACCCTGCGTTATCCGCTATACCGGGATATTCGACGCATATTGCCACTTGTGGTTGTCAAGCAGCAGCATTGACGCCAGCTCGCGATGATAGCAGGACAGATGCGCTGCGCGATGCAAGCAACGACGCGACTTGCGCGACAGCCGCCGCAGTTGCAACCACGACGCGCACTCTCGACTGGAGCAGGAGAAAAGACTCCTGCTGCTGCTGCCAAGCGCTTTGCGCGCTCGACGATCCGCGATGCGCGCCAGCTCGAGGACGGCGCGCGTGTGGCTGTCGGCGGCTGGGTCAAGTCGGTGCGCAAGCACAAGTCGGTCAACTTTGTCAACGTGAACGACGGCTCGTGCCTTGCCGAGATGCAGATCACGCTGCCAGCAGACAACGACAGCAGCGACGCGACACCAAACATCAGCATCGCAGACATCACAGTCGGCTCGAGCGTGTTTGTCGAAGGCGTGCTGCGCGAAGTCCCGGGTGGCAAACAGAAGCGCTTGGAGCTGCACCCCGACACACTCGACTTGCTCGGCAAGTGCGACGCACAGCTGTACCCGCTCCAGAAGAAGTACCACTCGCTCGAGTTCTTGCGCGAGAACTTGCACTTGCGCGCACGCACAAACACGTTTGGCGCAGTCACGCGTGTCCGCAATGCGCTCAGGTGCGGTTGTTGTTGCGTGTGCGCTACTATGGTTGCTTGCTCGTATCGAGTGAAAGAGAGAGAGAGAATGAACTAATGCCAGACGCTGCGTACTGCATGACCGCTGATGCTGCTCACATAGTCAGGGACTGCACGCGTACTTCCAGGAGAACGACTTTCTCCAGCTCCACAGCCCGATCTTGACGTCGAACGACTGCGAAGGCGCTGGCGAGCAGTTCCGCATTGCCAAGAGCGGTACGTCCGACGCAACAGCGCGTTGGTGCGTACGTGAACATAGCGCGTTTGTCCCTCCCACGCTCACTCGTGCTGCTCATTTGCCTGACTGTCTGTAGATGGCAAGAGCGAGTTTTTTGGTGCGCCAACGTACCTCACAGTCTCGGGTCAGCTCCACGCTGAGATGTACGCGTGCGCGCTTGGGAAAGTGTACACGTTCGGTCCGACGTTCCGCGCTGAGAACAGCAACACGACACGTCATTTGGCCGAGTTCTGGATGGTCGAGCCGGAGATGGCGTTTGCTGGGCTTGACGAGTGCATCGAGTCTGCGCAAGGCGCTGTGCAGCGCTCGATCACGCAAGTGCTGCACACGTGCCCGGAAGACGTTGAGTTCTTCAACAAGACGTACGACAAGCAGATCTCCGAGCGCCTTGCTGCGCTCTGCGACCGCGAGTTCGCGCGCATCACGTACACCGATGCGATTGCGATTCTCCAGAAGTCGGGTGCGCCGTTCGAGAAGCGTCCGGAGTGGGGCATGGACTTGCAGACCGAGCACGAGCGGTACTTGGCCGAGCAGTTCGTCGGCGGTCCAGTGTTTGTGACCGACTACCCCGCGGACATCAAGGCGTTCTACATGCGCAAGAACGCCCCAGACGCAGATGGCCGCGAGACAGTCGCTGGCATGGACTTGCTTGTGCCCAAGATCGGCGAGCTCGTCGGAGGAAGTGTGCGTGAAGAGCGCTTTGAGCTGCTTGAGCACAAGATGCGCGCGCTCGGTTTGATCTCGGACGACGCGAGTGCAGTCGAAAGCGAGGGTGTGAGTGGCGGCGACTTGAACTGGTACCTCGACTTGCGCCGATTCGGCACCGTGCCGCACGCCGGCTGGGGTCTCGGCTTTGAGCGTCTCGTGCTCTTTGCCACGGGCATGGACAACATCCGCGACGTGATCCCTCTCCCACGCTTCCCAGGTCAGTGCCAGCACTAAGCTGCCTGATCGTAGACTCGACGATCCGTAGATCGTCCTAGCCACAAGCAATACTACAACTACAAGTTGTACATGTTGCTGTCATTTGTTGTCGTTCACTTGCTTGCAACTCTTGGTATTTTTCTCACTTTGCTCGAGTGTTGTTGTCTCTGTCCACATACACCGCCACGCCACTTGCATACACGCGCGGCTGCGCTTGCTGCTGGTACTAAACGTCATTGCGGAAACAGCTTCGCGAGCAGCTCGCGGTTGATCTCAAAGAGCTTGGTCTTGTCGTCCATGAGCACGGCGTTCTCGCCTTGCAGCATCTTGCGCTCGCTCTGCAGCGTCTCGACTTCGCGCTGCTTCGCATCAACGAGGTGCTTGAGCGCGTCGTTCTCTTCCACCGCCATCTTGAGCTGCGACTCGAGGCGGTTCGTGTACAGCGTGTGGCTGATCAGGAAGTTCTGGAGCGTCGCGAGGTTCTCGTTCTGCTCGCTGCTTGCGAGCGCAGCGGCGTCTGGCGAGAGCATCGCGACGTCACTTGCGGGAAGGTGCTGTCCGTCAGCCGCCGACGACAAGGAGCGCGACTTCTTGATCCGCAACAAGATGTCGACCGGGTCGCTGAACGAGTTCGTGAACGCGCCAGTCGCCGGGCTGTTCTGCGCAGGAGCGCGACTCGCGCCGACCATGTTGCGCGGACCCCCAAGCGGCGACGAATACCCGAGGTAGCTGTTCGCATACAGTTGTGCCTGCTGCTGTTGGAGCTGCTGCTGCTGGAGCTGTTGCTCGGAGCTTCCATTCGCATGGACGGCTGTGCTAACGGTCTGTCGCCGAATGATCCGGTTCCGAACAATGTCGAGCGTCGGCAGCGAGTGGTTGGTGCTGTTGGCACTGCTGTATACGCTCGGTGTCGACGCCAGCTGCCCAGAGCTGCTTGTGCTCATCATCATAGCGCTCTTAGACGTCGCAGTCAGATCGATGGGTGCTTGAAGCGGCGCTTGGTACTCAGTGTACGCCTTCGTATCGATCTTCTTCGCTTTCTTGCTGCACTCGCTCGCAGCGAGCGGCGAGATGACGTTGTTCAACAGCGCGGACGCTGGCAAGTACTGTGCCGTACCGCTGTGGTCGTGCTGCTGCTTCGCTGGGCCAGTGACGTACGCGACTGAGTGCAGCTGCTGTTGCTGTTGCTGATGCTGATGCTGGTGACTCACAGGTGTGATCGCGGCGCCGTGGAGCGAAGTCGGGACTCCAGGGTTTGGTGCGTTCGTGTTGTGCGGCGGCAGCTGCTGCAGGTGGTTCACGATGCGGCACGCGTCCTGCGCTGCTGCTGTCAGTTCTGCCACATGATGCCGCTGAAGCTCTGCGTCACCAGCGAGCTTGCGCTTGCTGCCGCTAGTCGGAGACACTGGCACCGGCGCCTTCACACTCTCTTGCTGCTGCTGTTGTTGCTGTTGCCGCTGGCTCGTGCAGTGTCCATCAGCTTTCTCTGCCGCCGTCGGTCGCCGCGGCGCTTTCTTGCGCTTGATGAGCTGGAGCAGCGCCGGCTCGTTCTGGCGGAAGTGCGGGTGGCTGAACGTGCAGATGTCCGTCTTCGACTTGGTCCACTTGCGGAAGCCAAAGTAGTTGAGCTGGCGCTGGAAGCTGTGGAAGTTCGTGTGGTTGAAGTACTTGGGAAGGACCTTGTCGGTCACGGTCGTCTGGTCGAGGATCTGGAGCGCGAGACCGTCTTCGGACCACCGAATCACACTCGAGTCCTCGACGTCGAGGATCTCGTAGAGCAGGAGCAGGAACTTGGGTGCGTCTGGCTTTGCCCGCTTGCTGCTGTCTTTTGGGCCAGATGTTGACGATGACGATGTTGGCAACGGTGTTGGCGCGGACGACGGTCGCTTCAGTTGGTGGTGGTGGTGCTGCTGCTGCTGCTGCGGGTGGTGGTGGTGAAGCTGCTGTAGTGTCGTCTCACGGTGCTTGTGCGACTTGCTACTACTGCTAGTCTCTATTCTATCGACGACGGGTGTCAAAGCGCTCGTGACCGCGTTGCCAGCGCCAGTGGTCGCAGCAGCGCGTACTAGCGGGGACGCGACTCGCGCTTTCTCAGACGACGTCTTCATGAACCTGGAAAAGTGCGCAGCAATGGGCACGTCGTCTTCCGAGTCACTGTCGCCCGACTCGCTCGACCGTCGCGAAGACGAGACTGCGACGCGTGCGGGTTGGCTGTTGCTGTCGCTGCTGCTGCTTGAGCGCTCGAGCGCAGCGTCGCGCTGTGACATCTCCTGGAGACGGAGTTGGTGGCGGCTCAGAGCGTCTGCGTGCGCATTGTTGGCTTCGTGCGCGACCATGCTCGTCGTTGCTTGGTGTGCGCGTTTGCGGTGTGTGGTCGCTGTTGTAGTGGCGGTCGTCGAGTGGCGATATACACCGCGAACAGGCAAGCACGCCGCTACTGACGGGGATACTCGCGCTCGCGTCGGTCGGGAAGAGGCGGATTGGCCACCTAAGATCGCGCGCACCCGTGTGAGCCACTTGAAGCGCGCGCGGGTGTGTGCGAGGGAGAGAGACAATCTGGCGCAAATGAGTGCGTCGTCAGGAGAGCGAGCGATCTGCGGTGTGGATCGGTCGGTCGATCGAGAGAGAGTGCCTCGTGGATCGATGGATGGATGCGTGCGTGCGTGTGCTGTGTTGCGATGGTGCCTGCTTGCCTGCGCTTGTCGTCACGCGCGGCCTTGCTCTTGTGTGCTGCTGTCTGCTGTCTGCTGTGCGAGCGCCTGATTTTTCTTTCTTCGGCTTCTTCCTCCTCGCTGTTGCGTCTTCGCTCTCGCTGCTGCGCTTTGCTCGGTCTCCTGACAGCTCGCTCGCCAAACACTACGCGCAGCAGAACAGCAGACGCCCTCTCACTCGAAATCCGAGCTTTGCCGTCAATCAGCACGCGCATATAAATGGAGAGGAGCGATCTATTTTTCGTTCTCGGCGTGTTCTTTTTCGGTTCTGTTTTTGCGATCGTCCGAGATGACGCAAGAGAGGAAAGACACCACACGGTGCCAGCCACAAGTGAATTCATGTGGTGCACACAATAGACCCCGATATGCGATTTGATAGTGCCTCGACCGCTCGAAAAATATTCCGCGGTGCTTCTTCGTCGCGTCGAGCGAGACTGCGAAAAAGAGAGCATGCGCGCGATCGTTCGATAATTCGCTCGAGCGGAATCGCCGCAGTGCGGAGCGAGCCAACACAGTGTTCAGCGACTGCCGCGTTTCCCACCCACCCAAATACCGCGATCCGAGCTCGTACTTCAATGCCTGCACTTTTTGCACTTGTCAATCATGATTTCTTCGCGCAACTACGTTCATCAAATGACACGAAGGAAAGTGTTTTGTTTGGAAAGTGTGTCCATTAGACACCACAACAACTCCAATCCTTTGACATGACACTTTCACCAAACTAGTACTACATATAATACTCGCTCTTCGCAACGTCTTAGAGCAAATAATTGAATGGCAACAAAATACTCACTCTTCGCAGCGTCTTGGTGCAAAACTCGCAACTCAAAACAATCGCTCGTCGATTGAATCGGCTATTCACCAAACAGCAGATACCAAGGAGATACAAAACCACTGAGCAACACAGCTCGGAATAATCGTGCCATCCACTTCAAAGAAAGATGAGTTCGTGAAATACACATTATGAGTATATTTAGTACTCAGTTTTTTCAACTGATTTCAATGCACGTTGATAACATGATACAGGTGCCATTCTCAATTGTGAATGACGTGGTGAAATATTCCCCTCTCCAAAAGCGATGAACATATTTGTCCATTGGTGGGCAGGAATCCCAGAGATACCAACGTGTGTGCAGCTCTCGGCGCGGCACAAACTCGCAGCGCAGGAGCAGCACGCGAAGTGGCCAGGTATGTCTACGCTTGCCAAGTAGGCGCGCGTCGCGACCATGTTGCCTAACGCCCCCTCCGCTCCACTAATACACAAAGTGCCCAAGAGTCCTGTGACACAAGCCGACATGGAATCACTTCCAGAGCAAAAGACTGCGCAAGCCGTACACACACCGAAGCTGGAGCAGCACGTAGCGCGCTGGATCGAGAGCTGTGAAGCGCTGCAGCTGCCCGTCGTCACGTGGGACGATACGAGGTCAAAGGCCGAGAAGATCCGCATTGCTCTCGTTCGAGCAGAATACTACGAGCAGAACAAGCGGCTCGAGGAGCTACCAATATATACAGGACGGCTGGCTGCAGTAATATCAGTTGCGTCACGGATTCAAGCCGAGACGTGTGAATAAAGTGGCGGGATCACCGAGCATAAAGACTGTGGAAGAAGGAAGTACAGCTCTACGCCAGATAACTGGTCAATACAGCAATCGGGACGTCTTCAACCTGAACGAGTCTGCCTACGATTACTGCGAAGTGCGAACCACTCCATTATCCAATTCAAGCATGTCCGGCAGAAAGAAGGACATGAAGAGTCGCTGTTGCGTCGAATGCCGACGGCTCGAGCAAGCTGCTGGTGCTCCTCATGGTACAGCGCACCAATCGCGCTGCTTGATAACCGCTCGCCAAATGCCCTTGGTGTGGACTACGCCGACAGTGCGAAGGGCTGGATGACAACAAACCTAATTCGCGGCTGGCTCGAGCGTTTATACCAGAAATGGCGCATGAAAGCCGTCATGTGCCTCTGATGCTCGACAACGCATCGCCACGTCCAGCAGCAGTCGAGCGTGACGCTCCACTTTCTCCCTCCCAATTCCACGGCACACCACCAACCACAAGATGCAGGCATCATCCTGGCGTTCAAGAGCCGCCTCTCCAAGCTGCGAAACTCCAGCATTGTAGACAACCATGAGCATATGTTCAAGCCTGAAGAGAGCGAGGGAGAGGAAATGAGTGAGCAAGAGGTGAAGAGTCAGTTCAACGTCAACACTTTGGATGTAACGGGGTCACCCTACACTGCTAGCTAAGTACGAGTAGATAACCCCATTCCTACATATTCGGCTTGGGAGGTGTGACTTTAGCGAGGTTCCTCTTCATAACGACCCATCCTACTAGTGCGCCTTGCATTTGGGTGGCACTCTGTACACTCGTACTTTAGCGGATAGCCTACATAACATCAAAATCAACAACCTCAGTGGAAAAACACGCAATACACACAAGCTTTCTCAGCCATAGTGTAAGCCAGTCATGTCCCGAGACAATGGACAGGATGCACTGGGCACGAAATGCGGCTAGATCAAACCTACCACACACCAACACCCGCTCGCAC